>CAUZXS010005236.1:0-128827 GCA_963585895.1 Sepioteuthis lessoniana | reverse complement strand
ACATGGTACAGTGGATAAAGGTGTTGGCTCCGATCCAGTGACATACCCAAAGAGTGTGAGTTCAATATCTGGTAAAAGCAGTGGAGAACTTTCAGAGGGGAAATTAACAGGAGATAACTGACATCCATTAAACATGGCTTGTGGAACTAGAACAGTCTATCCTGTTAAATGACATAAAGTTCAACGTTCCCCCCACCTGAAGAAGGCTGGAGCATGCAACGGTCAAAACGTGATAAACATGGCGACGAGGACAATTGTCTGAAAAAAAAAAAAATATATATATATATATATATATATATATATATAGAAAAAGAGTAAATAAAGGATTGTAATCCGACAATATGTACAAAAACTGATAACAATGATCCAAGTGGAAGGAATGATTCAACACTATAGTAGAACCGAAACATTAAAGTGTCAACTCGTTAATAAATCATTCCTTCCACTCGGATTGTTGTTATCAATTTTTCTACATATATATCTATATCTTTTGTGGAAATTTTCATCCAGGAATTGTTTAAGCTGCCGGACATTATTTTTCATCTGATTCCATTTTAGTCGTAACACTGCAGCATCTTGAATAAATTCCTTTTTTTATTTCATGAGATAGATCATAATTCCATCTACTGAAGAACTTCTCAGTAGCATTCCACTCTATTGCCACGTATATGTTGACATGTTTCAATGGATGAGATTTTGTTGCTGAGTTATCTTAATTGGTTTTCTTATATCAGAAAGAAATCAACTAAAATTTACTCCCTTTACTTCTTCAAGAAAGGTGATCTTGAAAACTTTAAGAATATTAGATACATAATGTTCTGCTTCTCAATCACATCTGGCCAGCACTTCAAGACCTCACATATTCTTACAATCCGTCAAATCATTGGAGGAGTACAAGCAAAAATCTCACGGCAACACACCTGTTCATAGATTTTTCCAAATTATTTTATTCCATACACAGGTTAAAGATGCTGTAAATATTAGTTGTCTATGATCTTTCCCAAATAAATTCTTACACATATAACAACATTTTAAAAGAAAAAACAAACAAACAATCACAAAAGCTATGGTCTGACGTAGTATACAGCCGCTGGCCAGTATGTCTAGTTCATCTTGGTGATTTTCGCTGAAATCAAATTGCACGGCTCCCTTTGTTGAGTTGAGGGAACCACCACCATTCACCACGTTGTGAATTTTTGATCCGATTCAATTGTAAGAGCTGATTTAATTTTGGCTGGAATCTACGCGGGGGGGGGGAAGTCGCCGTTTATGGAGAGAATAGTTCTTGTCTCAACCACAAGAACACAAAGAGACAAGCAACACTTTCAATTCTCACATAATAAAACTTTTTCAAGGATATTGTCTTTATCTCACCATAGAAGAAATTACACAAATGCATAGAGTACAAAAGAAAAGGTCACACGAGATTTACTCATTCAGTTAGGAAGTGACAGAGAGAGAGAGAACAAAGAGGGTGTAAGGGGGACAACTAAGGATCCTGGTTTACTCTTACTTAAAAGTTTGTTTTTCTTGGCTTTGTTGACAAAATTACCTGGATTCATAAAGTTTCTATGTTCAACTATTGGTTCTGATCGGACCAGCATGATTCACAAAGTTGTTTCGCAGCATTCGGCATTTCTGTCTAATCGCTCAAAATGTCTGTGTTTCCTCTGGACTCTGCCGAAAAATGTCTATTTCTGACTGATCGCAGCTACGAACTGACTCTGAACTTGAATCTCTCTCAACTCTTTCTCTTTGCCGGCTCGCGTTCTGCACTGGACTCTTCGAATTCCCCCTTCAAACTGTGAACTCTCAACTCTAAAACTGCTGACTGGGCTCTGTGCACTGCTTATATGGATTGGGGTGGGGTATCGACAATTTTTGGTTGTGCCCATGAATAATGATATGTAAATTGCCTGGACCACCCCGTTATTTTGTATTATCTTTTAAAACTCCCAGATGGCCATTTTTAAGAGGTACTAAAAATGAATTTGGATGCCCCGCTGCGTTTTGCCCAGACAAATATCACTTGTTGGAAAAATCCACTTATCTTTGTCTCGGACCCTGAGCCTGGGTTTCGTCTGCAGACCACACAAGAATTTCATTAGCTCTTTATCACAGGATTCAATCAATGAACCCATCTCTCCACTCTCCGAACCATCACCTTACTTACTAAAGATCCAACACCAGGAACATTATTCCAAAAGAAAAACTAAAATAAAATAAGATAAAAAATAAAATAGGAAATTCCTTTTCCTATTCTCTGTATTAAAGAAAAACAAACTCATTTCTAAAATTATTCTTCTATCCATTTAAATGAATTCATTCCAATCCCTTAAAATCGTTAATTAATAAATCCACCTGGGGACGGGGGGGCTCTTTCTCTGTCACAATGGTTCACTTACCTAAATGGAGACTCAGACTTCTTTACATTATATCTCAAGTCTTCCAAGAAAATACATTAACACCATATTTGTTTATACTCTGCCCACATTATGTACTTTGAATATTAATAGATCTAATAAAACTGAATGATTTTATGCTTTAAAAAAAAAAAAGGCAACACATGGATGATATCCAGCAGAAACTATGACAGATGCCAACTACACAGTCAATCAAGTGCTTCTCAAATACACCAGCCCAATCAGAATCCTTCAGTGGCAAGTGTGTATATATATATATATATATATACACACAAACACCATAATAGTGCTTCATGGAGGGATAACCTACATACTGAATATAAAACATGAATTTTTTAAATTCAATAAATATGATATTTAAAATTTTCTTTGTTTAAACGTATTAAAAAAAAAAATTAGATTACTTCCTTTTTTTTTTTTACAAATTTAGTCTAATTCAGTTGTTTATTTTTATGAAATTATTTTATGTTCAAAATTGTAAAAATGGATAGAAAATTGTCATTTTTTTTACCCTAATTTTTATATATATATACACACACACACACACACACACACACACACACACACACACACACACACACACACACAATCAGATTTTTTTTTTTCTCACATTTTATGTACACATAAAATTTCAATATGCTTAAATATATAAAAACAGGTGTAAAAGGTATTGAAGGCAGAATTTTTTTTAATGACATGATCACCAATTTCTTTGCTAACTTTTTATTATTTAAAAATTTTCACCTCCCTCTTTAAAAATATTAAAGTACACTCCCAATATAAAACACAGTAAAAATTTAAATAAACAAAAAAGATGACCACTTATAATCTTGCTACATGAGTCTTTATTTCTTTATGAATTTGTCCAGATGCTAAAACGGATGAATCAGAACACACAATTCTAATAATAATGATTGTAAAAGTGTCGTCCCTACACCAAACAATTTCAGTTTCATTTTATTTTACAAATATAATTAAATATCTAAATTTATACACAGAAAAAGCAAAAAATCTGGCTAATGGCACAGAAACAGCGAATGAGGATGGAAACATTAACAAAATTTAATACAATTAAATTTGTAAAGAGGGAAAAAAAATGAAGTTTTTTTTTCTGAATATTTTTAAAAGAAAAAAATATTAATGTAAGATGAACTATGTAAACAATTCTAGTGAGGAAAAGGCAGAAAATATACAGGAACAGATTTATGCTTGTAAAATACACACAAATATATGTTCAAAGTTTTTTAATTTTATTTTGGAAAGGACTTGGGTTTTATTTTTATTTTAAGATTAGGACTTAAATTCATTAAAAAAAGGAAAAAAAAAAAAAAAAAAAAAAAATCACTGACCAAAATTTAATATTAAGTTATAAATTAATTATTAATGACAATTTTTTCAGACTAATACAATACCTGAAATACAATCCTAAAAGGAAATGTATTGTTTAAATTAAACATCACTATATGAGGTAAGCGAAATAACGTAAACAGAGATTGATGGGTAAAAAATTGTGTGATGCCATGGACCGACAGCAGATTTTGCAAGAAATTTGGTTGTATACAGGAGTACACATGAATGTGAATGAATCAGGTTTTCCTAACATACAATTGTTATCCAACTGAAAATATTGTGCCAGCAACGATTTTAAAATATATAATGTCAATTCATCTGAGAGAGGAAGAAGGTCCTAAAAGAAAAAAAAAAGAGATTTCAAGATTGAGTATCTGAGATTCCTAAACGTAATTATAATTCGTAAATACTGAATAGATCAACACGTGCAATATATATACTTGTAAGATAATGTCAATGCAATTTTATCATTTAAGTTTGAGATGCCTTAAAACTGATATAAGAAATAGATTCAGCCTGGAAAAAGAGAAGCATTTTAATCCTAATAGAATAAATATGTTTCAAGAAAATATCTGTTAATAATCCCATACTATCTACTAAACTAAGCTTGGTAAATAACTAATCAATATTTATCAATTTGTTCCAACAAGTTTATTTATTCATTCTTTTTTTTAAAAAAAAGAATGAATAAATAAAAACCTACATTGTTACAAGATAAGCCATAAATTAATTATAGAAAGTAATGGAAACTTTCTCTTGATTAAACATAAAATGGCTTGCAGTAGATTGCATTTACTCATGTATAATGAGACAATAAGAATAATAAAGAAAATTAGGCTCAATTTCAAGGGTACAATATATGTTAGTCTTCAAAAACAACCAAATAAACCAAAAGCATTTTTTACTGAGTTATAGTAATATGTTAAATTTGGTATCTTTTATTTTGTTCAATTCTGGTCAAAGTTTCAACTACTAGATATGATCAGAGCTGACATCTTTAAAATTTAAATGAAGATGTTTCCATAACAAATATCGTGATTATATCTAGACAGCAGACAAGATGAATTAGTAGCAATTCTCAGCAGTTTTTTATTTTCTTCTTTATGAAGATTGGGCATACTTATCAAACTTTGCTACATACGATTTTGTTTCCTAAACTGAAAATTCATCCCAACAGGAAAACTTGAGGACATTAAATGACATGTAACAGCACAGCTTCACACCATATTAAACAAAGAGTTTTACAGATAGAAAACTCACAGGAATAAGTGTACTGAATGACAGGAGGAATTTTCATTCATTGTTCATTTGTCTATTTTGGTATTTATTCAAACTGTTCACTATAGGCAAGATTAAATACAAAATCATTTTTTAAGCAGAGTACAGCTGGTTTGAAGTTAGAGTTTTCCTTCTAGACAAGTTGTAGTATCAAAGCTAAAAAGCACAGTCTACCCTACTATTTGCCAATTATTTTACAGGATAAAATATACAACTGAATTTTAGCTATAAAAAAAGTGTGTAGGTGGGGGGAGGGGGTGGTTGAATTACTATTCAAATTCTATGCAAGTAAATACAGCACATTTCTTCATGTATCTGGGTTTTCAGATACAAACTGAATGAAAGAAAAAATGAAGATCATAAAAATATTTCAGATATAAATTTTATGTTAAAAGAGGAAAAAATGAAAATAATCAACTAAAGTGATTTTAGAAATATAGATAAAATTTGTAAGGAGTCATTAATATTCCAAGTTTTTTTTCAGATACCAGGACTCATTTGTGTTATATTCCAGCCTTTAGATATAAAATTCCTAAGACAAAGGAGAGAAAAAAAAAGACACACACACAAAGAACATATCTCTTCTTTGGTATTAGGTCTATTACAAATTTAAAAACAATCAAACAGTAGGTGGTTATAAAGTTCATGTCAAGCCTTGTCCCTTAGAAACATGAAAATTCTATAACCACTGGTCACTAAGCTATCTGATGTTTGGTTTGTGCCCAATCCTGATCATGTAGAAACCAAGATACAGCAAACATTCAGACCACAAAATAACAAAACTAATCTTTCATAACTAAGTATAATAATTTTATTCTTTGTAAAGCAAATATGTTAATTAAGTGAACATGATTTAGATTTTGTCATTTAAATTTTTTTCCGGAAACATTTCATTTTAAAACCAGAAATATTGAGGAATTCTGAAAAAAGAGCAAAGAATTTACCCTCAGGCTTTTATCGAACATAAAAAGTTCTTATCATCCTCACTTTCTTGTATGCCTAGTCAGCTGGGGCTGTAGAATACACCGACTGCTTCTCTGCAGAGGAGTAAGACCCCTCCCCCCAACGAGTGTCCTTTTTATGACACTAAACAATTTGATGGTGAGGTTCCAGTAATGTTGGAACTTTGGGGATATTGGAATACCCCTTCATTGCCACTGCTTCCAGGTTCACTCTGGCCCACAATGGTAGCACCTGATCTATCTATGGGTTAAATAGAACTAACTGCATATTTATGCTAAACTGAATTGTTTGAATTAGAACTGTTTGACTAAACTGTATATCTTGAAATAGAAATGTTTTGACAAACTGTGTACTTATATTTAAACTGCATACTTATGTTAAACTGAATTGTTTGAAATGGAACTGGTTTTGAATTTGAAACTCTACTTATGCTAAACTGAATTGTTTAATATAGAACTGTTTTGACATTTAACTGTGTGTAAACAAAATCTATACTTATATTAAACTGAACTGTTTGACAAAACTGAATAGCTTGAAATAGAAATGTTTTTGACAAACTGTGTACTCATGCTAAACTGAATTGTTTGAAATAGAACTGATTATTTTTTTTAAAATGGACTTGGCATTGAATAACCTACAAAATTTGATATGCCATAAACCCAAACAACCAACCATAAACTGAATAGCTTGAAATAGAAATGTTTTTGACAAACTGTGTACTCATGCTAAACTGGATTGTTTGAAATAGAATTGACTATTTGTATAAAAATGGATTTGGCATTGAATAACCAACAAAGGTTGATATGCCATAAAACCCAACCAACCAACTAATCACTTTCTTGTCTCTAGCTGGGCTACAAAAATCCCACTAACTAGAAGTCCTTCTCGATAATAAGCTTTGTTTAATATAACATGGGGCCAAATAGAGATTTAAAAAAAGCAGCTGTGAATATGTCAAATTCCAGAGTTGGGAGGACCAGATTGCTTTCAAAATATGCATGTAAAATCCTAGCTTTTATCTAGCCTCCAAGACAGACTTCAGAAGCTCATGAGAAATATTTAAATTTCTCAGCCACAAGGAAGACTTCACTAGAGATCCTCCTTGATAGAAAGGTTTGTCAAAAGGCCTTTTTCAGCTCCAAATAAATCAGTATCTAAGATAAGAATGGCATAAATCAGATATTTGGTTAACAAGTAGATAACATTGTACTTAACAGCGAAAAAGAAAGACATTTTTGTTTTTTTTTAGATACACTCATATTAGACACATAAAAGAACCACTTTATATTCTTGACTGTTCACCGAGTTCTACTGTCACAAAAAAAAAAAAATTACAAATAAATAAATAAATAAATGCTGGTCACTAAATCAGTGTTTTATTTAATGTACAAAGGCTACCTGAAATAATCCAACCACTTCATCACTATTCACAAAAATATCAAAGAAAAAAAAAACAAAAAAAAACCTACCTAGAGTAATAGCACCTTAGTCCCCTTCAAAGTACTCCTCTTTGGACACCTCAACTTTTCAAAGTTCTTTTTCAGTTGCTTTGTCATATTCTCCTTAATCTCATCCACAGAAATATTTTAGCTTTGTGAAAATATATAGAAATCACAGAAAGCTATATCTGATCTGTGGGGACAGGGGGCTAACAAATCTGGGTGATATGTTTGCAAAAAAAAAAAAAAAAAAAAAAAAAAAAGGAACAAAAAAGAACTAGAAAACCTGCAATGTGAATGAGATAGTGCAATACACAACCTCACACAATCGTGTCTCACTGCTAGCTGTGTAACCATATAAGAGAATGTCTGTTTCTGCATATGCAGTAAGGTTCCCTTTGATTGGTTACCAAGTTACATCAAGGCTGCACAACCGAATTTTAAGAGATTCAAAATAGGTGGATACATTCAGGACAGACTTCATAAAAGGAGCCATTAAATATAATCAGTGGTTTACCTCTAACATAAAAAAAGGACCAATATTTGTATGAGGATTATAAAATGCCCTTGGCACACTTCATGATGAAAACGCAGGGATATTGGTTGAAGTCTGTGAAAGTGCCACAATCCACATGAGCAAGTCAATATGACAAAATTAATTGTTCAAAAGGAAGAAATTTAAAAAAAAAACAAAAAAAAAACTTCCCATTTAAATATGCTGACAGATCTCAAAACACGAGGAAAAAAGTTTTGATTTTTTTTTTTCTTTTTTTACAAAGCAAAAAAAATTACAATAGATCAACAACAACAACAACAACAAAGTCTATATACAGTGTCCAGAAAATTCTAGTACAGTTTTTAACCAAAAGTCAATGTTCAAATTTAGTCATACTCAGAAAATGACGTTTAAAAAATAATTACTGATGTTTTTCGACTCATTTTTCACTAGAAAAATGGTTCACAACTTAAGTGTAGTGTGTAACGGCTTATAAACATCCAGTATGAATTGATCAATTTATGAATGAATAAAAAAAAACAAAAAAAAAAAAAAAAACATTCCAGCAGACTCAATATGCCATAAGAAAAAAAAAAACAAAAAAAACACCCACACAAGCCAAAAAGTACACATTACAAAAGCCATAACAACAATGGAAGGTTGATTTTCATTTTCATATGAATAAGATAACAATTTTTTTTCCAGTTTTATGTAGCTGGTAATAAATGCATCTTTTAAAACATTTTTACAACCCACAGGTTTATAATATTTTTTTATTTGTTTTTTTGGGATTTTTAAAAATTTCATTTCATTTATTTTCTTGCATAATTTTAAACCCCAAATGGATTTAGATTTAAGAAAAAAAATGCAATTAATTCCCCAAAAAAAGGGTAAATATGATTAGCAGTAATTGTATTTTTGACTTCTTCAATAGAAGAGCTCAAAATGTATAAATTTAAGTCATTTATGCATGCATATACTGAATTTTTTCAATTCAATATAATTTTTCTGTTTAAAAAAAAATATTTTGTAAATTTTTACTGAAGATCAAATTTTGAATTTTAGCAAGGATTTTTTTTTAAAGCTTCAAGTGAATCTTTTTTTATAAGTGGCAGTAACTTTTCTCCCGCTCAAAATAAAGAGTACCAATATTCCCCCACAAATTTTTTCAACAGAATTCACTTTGTTCATGAATGCCAGCAACCAGTCTTAGTTGATTATATTTTCTCAGAATGTAAGAATTCATTTCATTATTTTAAAATGACATGAGAAATGATAACAGATTGAAACACTGTCATTATTTGGTAAATCATTCAGAATAATATTTTCATCTTTAAGAAGAATTATTTTTATCTTTAATAGTTCTTCTTCATTTATTTAGTATTTACACTAATGCTCTGGGTAAAGGCATGAACCCACATCTCCCTGTACTCTTTTAATTTGTAGAACTTGTGGTAAAGAACATTTTTTTTAAGTACATTTGCCACTTAAATATAGTTTATAAATTATAATTATTAATCAATTTTTTTTAAATAGTCCATGACAGCTGTTTCCTGTTCAATACAATTATTTGAATGTACCTTTGAATAACTTGAAAAATATATTGAATAATTGGATTGAACAGGAAACATGCCAAAAATTCTATTGTACCATTTACCAGAGAAGGAATTTCATTTATCATACCACTGGGGATACACATAATTGCATGTCCATGAGTATATGAGAAGATATCCGCCCCACCATCAAAACAAAAAAACAACTGGAATTCAGATGTTGTGCACAGATCTGGAAACTGTAGTAATATTTAGCATACCAGTCTGTTGTATAGTGGCTCGTACCACATGACTTCCGGTATCGCAGAAGTATAAAAGACACCATGTTTCTGAAGCACAGAGACAGAGACAGCTCTGGAAGGACGTCGGTCAGTAGTAAGACCAACTTTGGACGTAACACCAACAGCGCAAGACTTATAATAATTGTCGGACTGTACCACTTAAGTTAATAAATAATTAACTCAATTGCACTGTGTATCTCTTCCTTACCATGATACAACACAGTCTTGCAGACCATTGATAGTGAGTTTGATTTACATTGGGTGTTTAATACTTTGGACTTTGAGCCAAACTAAACTGAACTAAGTAAACAACTATGAGTTGCAGCACAGGTCAATGTCATTAGTCATATTCAGAATCAGTCTGTTGTGAGGCAGGGTTTTCAATTGACTTTTTTTCATTTATGTGACTTCCCACCCCATCATGTGTACCAGCATATTTGAAGATTTTAAAGATGGCTGATAAAAAGAAAAAAAATGCTGATGAATCAACCATGTTTTAAAAAGCTTTAGATAAGAGTTGGATTCACATTTGAACTGTGGTGAAAATTACACATGAAGACTAATCAAGAGGTTAAAAACACTGAAAATCTTGATTAAGGTGTCTTAAGGAAGGTTCATGCCAGTAAGGGTTAACAGAGGATTTGAAAATAAAATGCACTTCCACAAAATTAGTGCTGGGTGTTGTTCACAAAAAATAAATAAATAAATAAAAAATGATTCCTTTGAACATGTGCTACTATTTCAGAAACAAATTTGAAATGTACGCTTTCTTTCCAAATTTGTGATGAAGGAAGAATAAATAATTCCAGTTATTTCAGGGAATCCTCCTTTTATATATATATATATATATATATATATATATATATATATATATATATATATATACACACACACACTGGTGATTTGATTTCCATCACTCCCTTTTTTTTTCTTTTTAGGTAGCTGTTTTGAATTATTATAAATTATTTTTTATTTTCATTATAAGAACCAAGAATTAATAAATTAAATCCCATTGATTTAAATGGGGAAAAATGGCTTGATATGGATCAGTTTTGACTAACAGCACCCTTCAGGAAGCAATTAGTAACTTTTGTCATAGTACATATAAATATATCTGGGGAAAAATTTGAAACAGAACACTGACAATGAAAATATGTTTTAAAACTCATCTTTTTGATTTAATCTAATAACTCACCCTGATGAAGGTAAAAAAAAACAAAATGTTTAACACTGGCAAATAATTCAATAAAATCCTCATCTGAAAATCTTGTGTTTTTCTTTTCTGCACTTTATATATATATATATATATATATATATACACACACACACACACAAGTATATATACATTTACAAAGCTTAGTTTAACAGTCTCCCAGAACCAATTAATGATGGGAGTCAAGGTAACACTGTATATGTGTGTGTGTGTGTATATATATATATATATATATATATATATATATATGCAAATGTACATGCATATACACACATATATACATTTCCACAAAACTACATAAAGATGGACAAGAATGTGTAGCACTAAACTTCCCAATAAGCGAGGTATGCCTGCCTTGAAAATCAGCATTGAAATACTTTTTATTACTTGGGTTCTGCATAAAATATGCAGCTATCACATTATATACAAATATGTGCGTCTCTATTAATGTCTCATCATGATATAATGCCTAGCAAAACTGATCTCACAGATCATAATGACCGAGTAATGAGTTTGATCCACACTGAGTGCCCTATACTTGTGCCAAGACTAAGCTAAGTGCATATATAGTCTATACACAAAAACAATAAAAACATTGCAATTTTTTTTTTTTCTAAAAAGGAATTCATTTAAAAGAAAATTCATATTTTTATCACGTTTTTATATTAATTTTCTTTTTCTACAAATCCTTTTTTTGAGTGGGTGCGGTGCATAAACTCATGGAAAATTTGATGACCATTAATAAAATCAAGTCGAAAAGGTTTCTTTTTTTCTTTTTTTTTTATAAAGAAAATATTTAACAAGTTAATGCATTATGACTGTACTGTTTACCTTCAAAACTCATGACATCTCTTTGTTTAATGACATATCAACCTTCATGGGTTATTTAATGCCAAAATCTGCCTTAGAGAAGAACAGTAGAGGTAGTATTTAACCCATAGGTGGGATAGTGATAAGGGGGAGTTTCATACCTTTCTCAAGGATATTAGTTCAAAAGTCAACAGCTGGAATTCAAACTTACTTTGAGACCACAATCCAGCACCTTACCCGTTATACCACAGGGACTCCACTCACAGAGTTTATCAAATTAGAGAGAGCATAGATGGAGGGTTTCCCCCCCCCCCAGGCTTCCCTAATAATGAGTTTCAGCTCTTCAAGAGTGAAATATTGGGTGTTGCTAACTCTTGTGATCATTACTCAAAATATTTTGTATGGAATTACAGATGAAAAGAAACTACTGGCCTACAAAGCAGCTGTTTATGAAATGGCAACTAACATTGTCTTAACTAAAAGATTAACTCTACCCCACCCCCGCTCATCTCTTCAATTTATTGATAGCATCATCATAAAGCTGTGATTTAGTATCTCTTGGTATTTGAGTAGAAAGTTCTGGTAACAATAACTAGACCATGTAGATCACAGCCAGTAACCCCTCCCTAACCAACCAAATCTATAAGCGACCCTTTTAGTATTTCTTGTAATAGACCATATAAAAATAAATTATCTCGTCAAGCCAATCAAGACTGAAACACTTCGTACAGATCAGGATGGGTTTTTTTTTTTTTTGGGGGGGGGGTCATCTTTACCCCCCCATAGGATTCTATGAGGCATGCTTACATCAGCACCACAGGATACTTACTGGCAAGACATGACACAAGGTCAATTTTTAAGCAGGGTACAGCTGGTTTGAATTCAGTTTTCCTTCTCCTAGACTGGTTGCCTTACCAAGGCTAAATAACCCAGTCTATGCCCTACTATTTACCCATAGCTGGAGGTAGAATGATTGGATTCATGCTTTTTCCAAGGGCATTAGCATAAAATGAAATGCAAACAGCTATATCTAGGATTTGAAGACAGGTCACAGATTCCATTTCTTACAACATTAAACATGTCTCCAAATAATTCAATGAAAGATTTTGATACGTGCTGTACCGGGCTTATTGTTTGTAGAATTTTACAAACACTTTTTCATGGATTTGTCTTGTCCACTTAGAAACTTTCTTTTTCTTGCCAGTTCATTTCAGTCTTCTGCCATAGATTTCAGGATTTTTTAAAAAAGTTTTTGATTAGTGATAAATAGTTTTTTCCCAAAGTACAGAAAAGCATCCAATTCACAAGTATTTTTAGATTTGTCAAATATCAAAGAATGAGCAGTAATCATAAAATTGAACTCATCTGATTATTAATAATGAAATAAAACACTTCAGAAATATATATCCAGTTCATTTAGAAGTCACACTATAATCATCTAAGCATGAAACACCTAATTAAAAAAATCAGTTATTTTTGCATTGTTTCTATAATTTCTTAACTGAGTGTATATACACACCAAAATAAAATTATATATGTGTGTGTGTGTGTGGAAGTAAATAATGGAAAATAATCTGACAAGGTGGAAAAAATATTGAAAAACAAAGTAATCCAAAGTGAAGAATTTAATATGAAAGAAAGTCGACACTATAACATTTTGGTTTCTTTTCTCTCTCTTCCTTTCTTTCCCTTCTATCTTTCTTCTCATTCTTTAGTTCTTTTCTTTGTTTACTCCTCTTTCTTTCTTTCTCTTTTTAAGCAATTGTATCTCTTGATGATTCCTTTTGTTTTATACCATTACCTTACACAGTCACATGATATTTTTGAAATATGAATACTAACTTATTGATCAGACAGTTAACACTCCCCTTCTTTTCTGTATATGTGTGTGTGTACATATATATCCTTTTTTTGTTTTATATTTCATTAAGCATCCATTAGTGATCTAACAGCACTTCAGAACATCTTTTCTAAGTCCTGATGATGGTTTATTGAAACCGAAACATTAGAACGTCGACTTTCTTTCTCATCGAATTCTTCACTTTGGATTACTATGTTTTTTAATATTCTCTCTCTCTCTCTCTCTATATATATATATATATATATATATATATATATATATATATATATATATATATATAGAGAGAGAGAGAGAGAGAGAGAGAGAGAGTCTACTTGCTTACAAAATCAATCATCAATATATATTTGCTATATATTGTAGAAGTGCATGCACTTAATGTATACCTACATCTTCAAGAAACTGTAAATCATTTTACAGGATTCTCCATAATTCACAAGTCTTTAACTTGGAAATAAAAATTAATCTAATTAAATTTTTTTCAAAGTTTTTCTTCAAAAACATTTCGACTATCTGCAATTTTTTAACCTTTTAAATTTGTTTGGAAAATCTTTAAAAGTACAACACTATTTTAGAAGTTGGGCACATCATCGTGGTGTAATGGTCAATAAACTACATAAGCAGATCATTTATTAGTGAGTTAAATTCTCACTGAGTGCCTCATATTCCTTGCCTTGTGACAAACTGGGCTAATCTGAGGCAACACCATTTAGAAGTTGTATAATTACTAATTAAAATATTACACAGTATCTGTCAGTCAAAAGTTTGGTTCTAATAGGTCCCCCCCCCAGGTAGCAACCACACTCTTGCCTAAAAGGAATAAAGGTAGGTAAGTAGTTACTTAATATATAGATAGCATTTATATGAAAATAGAATTATAATACCTCTGTAAAAGAAAAGAAAATGCACTTCCACAATATATTTCACAAGTAGCAACATAATTACATAGAACAAGATAGATAAGTAGAGGAGGAAGGAGAGAGAGAGAGAGAGACATTTACTAAGCTTAGCTTAGTCTGGCACAAGATCAAATAGGATGGAGCAGAATAGCAAAATTGCATTGGATTAACCTTCCAAGTCAGGAAGTTTGCCTGGAAAATCAGTATCTGAAATCCTGGTTTTTATACAGGCCTAAACACTGACTATTATTAGAAAATATACTATCACACCAGTTACCAAACAGTTCCCTGTCTTTTATACCAGGTGTTTGAATAGTAACTCCCTATTTTAAAATTCTTATAATTTATTTCTTAATTATAATTTTTTACAAGAAATAAATCGTAAGAATTTGAAAATAGATTTACTTTTTAATCACCATATATTATTACATATACAAAGAAATTGTGATCAAAAATTTGAATTACTCAACTTTAATGTGTTTGATTGGGAAAAAAAAGAGACGAGAAATTTATAGCTTCTTAACACATTTTCAACTTTTCTTTAACTCGTAATACTGCCTTTTCTAGCAAAAAAAAAAAATTTTGGCTTTAAAACTTTTACATTTTCATAAAATGTTATAACCAATGAAAATGAAGAGATTAGAACCATAAAAAATAAATTTTCCGAATAAAATCAGCAAATTTTTTGCCTTGTTTTTTTTTTTTTTTTTTTCCCCCCCTCTTTATAATTAGACTGTAAGTAAATAATGGAAATGAATCTGACAGTATGGAGAAAATAGAAAAAACAAAGAAATCCAAAAGTGATGAATTTATTATGAAGGAAAGTTAATATTAAAATGTTTCGGTTTTAGTAAACTTTCATTAGGACTTTAAGATGGTGAAACAAGTGTTGATAGGACAATGATGGATATTTAATGAAAAAAAAAAATCCATCATTGTTCTATCAACACTTGTTTCACTATCTTAAAGTCCTGATGAAGGTTTACTAAAACCGAAACGTTTTAACATTGATTTTCCTTCATAATAAATTCATCACTTTTGGATTACAATGTTCTTCTATCTTCTTCACAATTAGACACGGTATGGTTGTTTTTTTGTTTTTTTAAATAAAATCAGTAAATTTCACACTTTAGCAGCATGTCTATCATCTATTTCCAAGTCACTATGAGCAAAAGAGATTTTTTAGTCTATTTTCATTCAATTCCCAATGTGAATGATGTATAATTTTAACCACAACCTACTCAATACAAAGTAACTTATATCATTAATGTTCATCTAGGACATTTCACAAGGTGAAATGGTTAGCAAGCTAGATTAGTAGACTATTGTTACTTTGATTCTCACTGGATGCTCTATACTTCTGGCCTTGTGCCAAAACTGATCAAAGATAACTAAATATTTTCTTCATCTATGTTGTTTTTATTTACAATGTTTCAACTATGTGCCTCACCTCCTTCTTCAGATGGTGTTGGATTTATACAATTAGTGCTTGCTATCTTATATTATTAGTGCTTGCTATCTTAATTATACAATTAGTGCTTCAACTATGTACCTCACCTCCTTCTTCAGATGGTGTTGGATTTATACAGTTAGTGCTTGCTATCTTAATTATACAATTAGTGCTTCAACTATGTACCTCACCTCCTTCTTCAGATGGTGTTGGATTTATACAGTTAGTGCTTGCTATCTTATATTATAAGTGCTTGCTATCTTATATCCATTAGGATTAAAAAACAACATTTTGAAATTGTTTAACTGATCCTGTAAATAATAAAATCCAGACAAGAATGAATGTTTACCTTGCTAAATCTCTATAATGGGAACAATCTGAATGAAAAATAAGCACAAAAAAAAAAAAACAAAATCTAATTTAGCACTGAAATAACAAGAAATTTCAGTATATAATTCCCTAATGGATAGAAAATAAGAACCAATGAACGGAATGTAGTTTGATATTCAAATATATTTGCAAGTGCCATTAGGAATTCATCTATACTTACAAATGGCATTAAAAAGATTAAATTTTTCATTGTACTTTCAGACAAGCATTTCAACATTAACACCACTTTTACAAGCAGAAATAATTCTGGTTAAAACATTAGAAGACCATACCAGATCTGAACAGGTTCCACTCAGCTTATTTTGGATAGGGTGCAGAACAAATTGTGCAGTTTTGTGGGTGAGAATCACTTCATCACTTTAACTACTTCCCTATCACTGAAATGTACCCAATTTCTCCCTCATCTATAGCCACTTTTAAGGAAGATGGTTGGATTAGAGAGTTTCCAGTAAGAACTCCTTTAACACTCTCTAGTAAGTAGCATTGGCCTTTTCTGAAAGTTCCCCACACAAGACACATATACCATTTCAACAGTTTCTTCAAGATAATATCGGTAGATGTTCTCTACTGTGGATCAAACTTTATTTTAAAGGTTTTCTTCCCAGCTACAACCTTAAAGTTTTTAAGTCCAGGGTTAACCAGTGTCTTAATCTTAGTTTAAATTTTCACTTTACTGTCCTTTTGCTACATCCTAACTATTTGTCATTTTGTAACCTTTTGTCTGTTGTCACCAACTGACCTTATTTAGGATGACTTTGGATATAGACAAATAAAAAATTTAAAAGTAAGCACCAGATTGATTTATAAGAAAAGACTGTTATTAACTCTGAACTTTTTAAGCTGAGTGTTGATAAGTGTTCTTAGCTTGTCTTAGTTTGGATATCTGATTTGTTGTCCCTTTCTAATACTCTTTTATTACATCTTTACACATCATTTGTGAACTTTCTACTAAATAAGGTTTAGTTTTAACAAATTTGACAGAATTGACATTATGGTTATATTATGGAACCATCCTACCTCACTTCTAAGTAAAGAGACTCTTCCAAATCTATAAATGAACTGAATTTTTCTGTTTCAGTATTAGTTATGGAATTGAGCATTTCACAAAGTGTAATGTTTAGCTAGCTAGACAAGCAAACTATGACTAGTGAGTTTGAGTCTCACTGGATGCCCCATATATCCAGCCAAGTTATCACAGCTAAATAAAGCCGAGTAAATAATTAAAGAGGACATGGGTACCTTGCGTAGCGTAATGGTTAGCAAACTAGACTGGCAAATCATAAGTGATTTCAAGTCTCACCGGGTGCCCCATACATCCTGTCTTGTGCTATAACTAAACAAACCTGAGTAAATAACCAGTTATAGAATTGCAAGGAGAACCTATACCACTGGAAAATAATGTTCTTTCTAAAGTTTTAGCTTTTTCGATTTTTACTGATTGTCATTTTGTAACCATTTGTGTATGGTGGCCAAATGAGCCTGTTTAGGGTGAATCTTGAGTATTTTTGTCTTTTATAAATAAACAATGTCATGTCATTGTTCTTATTATCTAATCTATTCTTCAATTGGCATAATCAGAGAGAGAAGAAAAAAGTGGAAAACTTGGCGAGAACTGATCAGATGAAATGTGTCAACAACATGACACTTTTGAAAGTTATAGTATTTTTTAAAAAATTCTTTAACCAAAAAAATGAATAGGAAAAGAATTATGAGCATTTTGCATAAAAAAAACTTCCTAGAGAATGTCACCGTCCAGTCAATAGAACAAATTTTAGAAATTCTTTTTTCTACATATCAATGATATTTTTAAGCGGGATCAAAGTTGGTCAGTAACTTTATAGCCATCTTCAAATGCACACAAAAAGATTTTAACCTGTTACAGATTCACTAATGCATCCGGTTGGTTGGGTTTTATAGTATATCAACCTTTGTAGGTTATCTAATACCTAACTGGCATAATAGTATCCACAAATGGCCCAGGAGACTGGGTTTCAATCCCAAGATGAGTCATACTAAAGACTCAAAAAAAAAAAAAAAAAAAAAAAAAGGTACTTGATCCCTCCTTACTTAATACTCAGCATTATAAGGTACAACGTATCAAGGGTAAAGTGGAGCAATCCATATAAAGGAGTAACGTCCTCCCCTACACTTTGGTGTAGTAGCTATTGAAAAGGGAGCCTTCAGGTCGCCCTCGACTACAGTCAACAAGCTAGAGCTAATTTGTTTGTACATAGTTAAATGATTTTAAGTATTCCAATCCAACACTAATAATTCTATTTAATATTACTCATTCATTTGTAGACAATTAAATGTTTTCAAGTATTGCTATGTATTACTAACAATTCAATATCAGTCATTTGTTTACACAGAATTAAATGATTAAACAGTTATATTTGACCCATAAATGGGATCCTAACAGGTACTACCACTCAAAGTCAGAGTGAATCTGGGAGTAATGACAATGTAGAAGTACTCTACATTCCCCAGAGCTCCAAAAGTGAAGCCTCACCTCAGATGGTTTAGTATCATATCCAGAGTACTCATTAGCAGGGGTTGAGTGGTATTATCCATCTGGAGGGATGCCGTCTGCATATTCTACAGCCCCACTAGTATTAGCCAAAAAATTTTGTTATCATTAGGTGGAATGCATTAAGTTTTATAAAAGTTAATTATATAAAAAAAAAAAAAAACATCTAAAAATTTCACTACATTCTAGTTGAATATGTGCATGTCTCTTTTTATCCTTTTTAAATCCATAAAAACCAACAGGTCCACATTTTGATCACATCATATAGGCATACAAAACAGACAGACAAATGTGTACTAGTAGCTGCACAAAGTGAAGTTGGTATGCATATTCCTTCAGGATTTCAGGCTTTACTGAAAAATTAGAAACACAGAATGTAAAATAGTACTTGTATCTATGTATATGTGTGTGTATAGGGATGAGTGTTTATGAGAATATGTGTCAGTGTGTGTATATATATATATATATTTAATTAAATTACATGTACAGCAAAATTTGTACAATATAATAAGCAGAGACAGCCCCTCTATCTGGCCATTCTTCTTATATATTACATATATATACCCCGTTTTTAGTCAAATTTCCATTGTGTTTCCAACTTGAAAAGAGCCAGACGAAAAGGGTCCTTCGTTGTTTTACTTAAGTTCCCCAACTACAATTACCAATGGTGTCTCTGCTTATTATATTGTGTGTATATATATATATATATATATATATATATATATATATATATATATATATATGTGTATGAACAGCTATGTGTAGGGGTATGAGCATGTAAGTGTGTGTATATATATATAGGCAGCATTTTCTCTTTTAAATATGTTTGATTAAATAAGACAGACACTTCACTTTCACCTATTTTAAAAGCAACCCGTTCAAGTCTTTGTATGAATTCAAAAAGGCGCTCTATATATTAAGATTAACAAAATTTTGTTTAACAAGATCAATTTTGAATGTTGCAACCATTTTCTGAAATGGCTTTAACATTTTCCTGCTAATTCTCCTTCTTACCTCCAGTAATGTTTTTTTCTTTTATAAATAACCCTCGTATTTGTTCTTCCTACTCTTTAAATAAATGCATATGATTCATCATTGTGTTTTTCATTTCAAAATGTTTGTTCCCTTGAAGATGGCTCCAGCTGGGTCTGAAAGTACTCGTGAAAAATATGGTGCCTTTTTGTATTTATTCCATCCAGAGGTCAAACAACGCATATGAAGAATTTAACAGATCACTTTTGAAATTGACAAAACTGAAGTGTCTATCTTATTCCATCAAATATATATAAGTGTAGGTTGATTTTTCACTTAATAAAGAAAAAAAATATCAGCTTTGGACAAGTCCAGATAGTTGGGTTTTAATATAACAATTACTGACACCAAAACTTAGATTTCTAGCTTTTATCATCAAGAAAACAATAAAAAATCATATCCTCAAATGCATTAAACAAAAAGAAAAAAAAAACCTTCATTTTTTTGCAAAATTTGTTTGAAAAATTATGTTATTTCAACAATAAATCCAAAAAATGTTCTTATTTAACAAAATATAAATAAAAGATTTAAATCAAGCTTTAGAAAATACTGAATGTATCCCCCCGTAGAGAGATAAGATCCTCTACCACCACCAAAAGAGGGGTGTCCTGGATATAACACTCCATCTAATGACAAGGCTCTGGTTAAACTTTTGAGAGCTTCTTTCTTCATTTCTAATTTATCTGATTCCATAAAAGAATAAAATGAAAACGAAGCTCTTGTAGTGTAATAGTTATCATCGTTGGAAATGGATACGATGACCAAACTTCAAAATCTGAACTGAGCTGTCTGCATTTCACATAGCACTAATACCCTTGGGAAAAGTATAAATCCAACTATTCTCCCTCCAGCTATGGATAAATAGTAGAGCAGACTGTGTTCTTTAACCTTGGTTAGGCAACCAGTCTAGGAGAAGGAAAACACTGAATTCAAACCTGTTAAACTCTGCTTAAAAATTGACTGTCACATTCCACTCATATGGAAGGGAAATGAAAAGTGGCTTGTTTTTTTTTTTTGTTTTTTTTGCATGTAGTTTTTTTTTTGGCTTATGTTTTCTCAAATGATGGTAAAAGCAAAAATTTAAAAAAAAAAAAAATCTAAGTTCTGTTGTCATTTCTCATATCTTGACAATGCGTTTAAAATCAACCTTCTCGAATATGTATGTATGTGTTACTGTTATATTATATACGCACTTATAAGGGCTTGTGCATATATGTACATATGAATATGTATATGTGAGTGATCATATATATATATATATATATATATATATATATATATATATATATATATATATATATTTGGCAGTGATAATCCACGATATAATTAGAAACAGAATCAAATCAAGCCATTGTAATAATAATCTGCCTGATTATAATTGCCATAAATAAGTACTCATGGGGGGAAATTCTTCTATGCCTTTGTTGTTAGAACCTGAGCCGGTCTTCTGTGGTGTCTTGGGCTCGTTCTGAGGTTGCGTCGAGTGAGTCCTGCGATGACGCTGAAGCGTGTCACTCCGGGCGAACTGCTTGGAGCAGATCTCACAGTGGAAGGCCTTCTCACCGGTGTGGGTGACCTTGTGGAGCCGCAGATACTGCCGCTGGGCAAACGCCTTCAAACACACCTCGCACTGATAAGGTTTCTCTCCCGTGTGTGTCCTGCGATGGATCACAAGGGAGTTCCGCTGGGCGAACTGCTTGAAGCAAAAATCGCATTGAAACGGTCGCTCACCTGTGTGGGTTCGTTTGTGCAATTGGAGATAGTGTCTGTGGGCGAAACGTTTGAGGCAGATATCGCACTCAAAGGGCTTTTCCCCGGTGTGGGTCCTCTTATGGATCTGCAAAGTGTTCTTCTGGGCAAACTGCTTGAAGCAGACATCGCACTGGAATGGTTTCTCCCCGGTGTGGGACCTTCGGTGCACTTGCAGGTAATGCCGCTGGGCAAAGAGCTTCATGCATATGTCACACTCGTAGCGCCTTTTTGGTGCATGGGTTCTTCTGTGAACCCGTAATTTATCACTTTGGGCAAAACGCTTGTCACACACCTCACAGTGGAATGGCTTCTCTCCCGTATGTGTCCTCCGATGGATCTGCAGTGTCATTTTGCGAGCAAACTTTTGGATGCAAAAGTCACATTGGAATGGCTTCTCACCTGTGTGTGTGCGTCGATGAATAATCAGGTAGTGACGTTGCGTGAATTTCTTAAGACATATGTCGCACTGCAACAGTTTCTCTCCCGTGTGAAGCCGACGGTGGATTTTCAGATAGTAGCGTTGGGCAAACTGCTTCAGACAGAATTCACACTGGTGTTTCTGTTTTGGCACATGTGCATTTTTCTGGTGCATCTGCAACTTGACACGCTGCGAAAACCGCTCCATGCAAATGTCGCACTCGAACGGCATCTCACCAGTGTGTGTGCGCCGATGAATCATTAAGGTGTCACGGCGGGCAAACCGTTGGATGCAAAAGTCACACTGGAATGGCTTCTCCCCCGTGTGCGTCCGCTTGTGGATCTCTAAGTAGTTCTTGGTGCCAAAGTACTTGTTACAGATGTCGCACTGGAACAGTTTATCAGGAGTGCAGGGTTTCTTTATCATGGAGGGATAGTTCTGAGGTTGGGGTTGGGGTTGGGATTGAGGTGGTGGCGGGGTCGGGGTCAATGGTGGCTCCTGCTGATAATTTCCCATGTTCGGGATAGAGGGCCCCTGTGGATAGCCCCCCGAGTGATGACTTTTTTTGTGCCTCAGCATCACATCCTTCCGGGAGAACTGTTTATTGCAGACATCGCATTGGAACGGCTTTTCTCCAGTGTGTTTCCGCCTGTGCATATACATGAGGTATTCCTGGGCAAACTTTTTGCCGCAATAGTCACAGAAGAGCCGTTGAGGTGGTTGCTTCTGCGGTTGTGGGTGTGACACGGGTTTGTTTTGGGAGTACTGCTTTTGTCCCAAGTGATCCCCTTGGTAAGATTTCTCATTACTATAGGGAGAGCTTTTGTGTGGGATCCCCTCATCTGGTGACAACTCCCCTAACTCTTTATCGATACTTTCCTGCTGTTGTGATCTATCCGAAGGCGACTGCATGTAGCATGATGATTGCTGGTATTGATTGGCATACATGTTTCCAGGAAACATATTCTGGCCAAGGTAGGGCATGTGGGGTGGAGACTCCATCCCAGGTGACTGCTGTGGGGAGAATTGGTTCCCTCCAGACATGTTACTATTGTTGCTATTACTGTTAGGCCGATCGATAATGTCACCAGGCGACATGTGTTCCTTGTCTGCAGAGCCTGGCCTGTGATGTGATGAGGATGTGGAGGACATCTGCTTTGAGGGGATGCTCTCTGGGGTCATTGATTTTTCAGGAATATGTGACATGTGATGATGAGAGAATTGCTTTCCAGCCAAGGATGAACCGTGAGGGGAGGACTTCTCATTGTTGCCGCTACCACTATTATGTGACATTCTTTGTGTGTCATGAGAATAATGTTTACCTGAACTTCCTCCCCCACCAGTATTGTGAATGTTTTTGTGTGAAATGTGAGACGATGATGAGGATGAAGTACCGTGTCGATGATGAAGATGTTTTCCAGAACTGTTGCTGTGGTGATGAGTGGATTTCTCGACTATTGGAGCCATCCTCTGGTGGGAGTATTGTTTTCCGCCCAAGTGCGGCATCCTGGGTGCAGGTTCCATCGTGCTGTGGTCCTGTGGAAAATACTTTCCAGATATATCACTATGCGTGGGCAACCGGTGATGGAAAGGAACTCCATACATAGGGCCGTAGATTGGTATGTCAGGAGGTCGATCCATCTCGAGCAAGAAAAAGAAAGGTTTTCAAGAATTTTGACCGGACTGTTTGGCTTTGCTTGAAGCGTGATATCCAGATGTTTTCCCTGGGAGAAAAATAAATGGATCCTGAAAAATAATTAATCCAGATGAGTAATGTAATGGATTAGTTGGATTTTATCAAAATTATTTTCTTTATGTTGCATTAGTTTTTTTAACGCTTAATTTAGGGAAAAGATTTGGACTTTGAACTAAAATTCATAAATACATTTTTCAACCTCACACTCACTTAAAGGCCACCTTATCATCACATTGTACTTATAGAATTTATATCAATTAATAGTAAACTAGTTAAACCCATGGAAATTTCATTGTAACCACCACCAAAGATTAAAGATTATGATATCTTTAATGCTATATATATATATATATATATATATATATATATATATATGGTTAGAGTGTTTGCCAGGAGACCAAGATTCAATCCTAGGTTGAATCATACCAAAAACTTAAAAAATGGTACTAACACTCAGCATTATAAGGTATGAATCAAGAGTAAGTGGAGCAATCCAGGTAAAGTAGTAGTGTCTGGCCTTACACCTTGATGTAGTAGCTACTGAAAAGGGAGCCTCCGAGTCACTCTCGACTACAATTGGACAGATATATATATATATATATATATATATATATATATATATATACACACACACACAATCATGTTTCATGTTGTCGATTCTCACATGAGCTAACATTCCACAGGAAGACCAACAACATGAAACTCCGAGTCATGAGTTTTTATCCTGTTGTTAGTATCTTATTCTATACTTGAAAAAAAATAATATATACACACACACACACACACACACATTTAGAATTTCATGTTAAAATTATTTTTCATATAAGTAATTGCTCTTTTGCAAAAACTCATTTTTTCAATGGATCGCTTCAATAATAAAAAAATAATTTTAACATGAAATTCTAAATGTGTGTGTGTGTGTATATATATATATATATACATATATACACACACATTTAGAATTTCATGTTAAAATTATTTTTCATATAAGTAATTGCTCTTTTGCAGAAACTCATTTTTTCAATGGATCGCTTTAATAGCATGAAGATCTTAAGGAGATCTATATCACTCTCCCCTTTTTTTATTGAGAGTGATGCACACCAATTCCCAAAGATGAAGGTAAGTAATTTGTTACAACAGGATTAATAGAGTCTACATATCCCTTTCCCCCCACTTTGGATTATATACACCATCTTCCAGGGATGGAGGCAGGTAGGCTTTTAAAATAGCATGTAATGAAATTAAAAACAAGGATATTAATGATATAAGCATGGTAAAAATCAACATTTATTAGTTATCTCCCTTGAGACGTTATTTTAACAAAAGTATGTGTGCGAAAGACAGAACTTCCCAACCAACTACAATTATTGCTTAATTACGAAATGGGTGAAAATTGCGTTATTCTCTAAATTTTTACAATGTGCCATTTTTGCTGGGTTGTAGAAACATACATAGAAAAATTGCAGAGGTATTTTTGGTTGGTTGTTTTGTTTCACAGTGTATCAACCCTTTCCAGGTCATTTAATGTCAAATTAAATTTCAGACAATTCAGTTTAGCATAAGTATGCAGTTTAAATGTCAAAACAGGCCTATTTCAAGCAATTCAGTTTAGCATAAGTACACAGTTTAGTTCTATTTGGCCCATAGATAGGACCCTATCAAGTGCTACCACTCCGGGCCAGAGTGGACCTGGAAGTGATGGCAATAAAGGGATACCCTGCATTCCCCAAAGCTCCACTATTACTCAAGCCACACCATCAGATTGTTTAGTGTCATATCCAGGACACTCGTTGGAAGGGTCTTACACCTCTGCAGAAATGCAGTAGGTGTATTTTGCAGCCCCAGCCGACTGGGCTATCCAGAACACTTGTTGGACGGGGGGGGAGGAACTTACCCCTCTGCAGAGATGCAGTCAGTGTATTCTGTAGCAAAACGTTCAGTAAATTACTACCTCTTATCATTTAGTTTTTACCTGATATCTTATACTATTGTCATCCACCTTTTTTATTTATTTATCCATTCACTGAAGATGACTGGGCTATTAAGACAAAAACGTTACAAGATTTTCCCTAACGGAACAAACAATTTATATATATTTGTAGATATCTAGCAGACTATATTAATAAAACAACAAAAATTCACAATGTTAAAACTTAATAGTGATAACATTGAGTCATTTGAGGCTACTTAAAAAAAATGTGACTTTTGCTATTTGGCCCATGGGCACCACTGTATGAACTGGTCATTCAAATCAACCACTGAATCTTATCATCAAGACATAGCAATAGCAAAGATTCATTGGACTTTCTCTCACCACCCATGCTTATCAGCCATCACCCTTGGTAAGTTCTCTAGACAGCTGTGCTGATGAAGGAAAGTTTTTTTCTGGTTGACCAACATTGGTGGGCCCATATGTAAGAATCCATGAATTTGTCTTTACTTCTCCAATTGTCATTTTTCTTAATAAATTACTTTCACAATTTAACAGAAAAAGTAGTTAATTCTAAAGCTTTAAAATTACCATAACTTATGAAAACAAAATCATTTACCTTATTACTGAAGTCTGTTTATCACATAATATTAATTCCATTCTAAAATTTACACAGCAAAATCTTAGTTTTATTTCTTAGCCCAATCAGCTAAACTTTTATAACAAGGCTGTGTTTGCATCTCACTTCTCTTAGAAAAAGGCACAAATCTTTTCTCCCTAGAGCTATGAGAAAATAGGGTCGATTCAGTTCTTTAGCCTTGGTAAAGCAACCAGTCTAGAAAGAAAAACTCTGAATTCAAACCAGCTGTACTCCATTTAAAAATTTAACCTATCTCACAAGGGATGGATGAATACATGCTAAGTAGCTTAATAATTACCTGCAAATTTCACCATCATGTCTTTGAACCAACACAACTCAGAACAAACTCTTACTTTTTATATATTTATTCACTAACAGCAGGCCTATAGAGTAAGGGTTAAAGGGTTACCAAACAAATCATTACAAATGAGTAGTGATTTCAATCCTCACAGGGTGCCTGATACTATAACAGCTAAACTTGATAAATAACCATAGGGAGCCTTATTAGCAAGATAGTCTAGCAGGTAGTTTGAGTTTGATTCATACTAAAGACTCTAAATGTGTGTCCTTAAGCCAAACCAACCTAAAACAACTATTCCAGAACAAAAAATACATTAATAATTTTTTTTAATCCACCAAATTAACAATATAAACTTTTCATTTCTTTATTTTACAGTATCACCCATCAAAAACTTAATTTGTTTCTAAACCAAAGATAATCAAGATTTTATTTCTAAAACATTAGATAATAAAAACAGATATCATTAGGTATTATTTATTACCAAACTCTACAACACTGAAATTCTGAAACCAAAAATTAGAGGATGCAGCAGTTAAAAAATGAATACACCTCTGATATTTATGCTATTTTTAGTAACAGGGTTATAATTTTATTTTTAGCAGCACAATTCTAATGCTATATATTTCATCATAAATAATACCTAATATTATGTTTTGATTGAATAATATTCTACTAGAGATAATAAAAACCCAGTTATCTTTAGTTGAGAAGAGAAGAAAATTTACAATTTCCTTTTTTTTTTAATGGTAGGAGTGTACTTATTAGTAGATAATAATGTATAAATGACTATACATATTCAATCTTTTAATCTCACAGCTCATGTTGGGGTCTTACTAAAATGTCCATAGGGACTCCCCACAAGCTGGGGTCTTATTTTACCCAGAATGTAAAAAATATATTCACTGAATTGCAAATATGATTTATATAAGCAATTTTATAGGAAAATATGAAAATAAAATTTTCCCATTTTTTTCATCATGTAAAAGGTGGCAAGAACTTATAAAAAGTTATAATTTAAAAACAGATTTAATGATATGATTTTGTGGATTTCAATACTGACTAATTTTAAGGTTGTACAGTATGGATTTATCTGCAAATCTATCAAGAAGACTTTGAATTAGATATGTGAGCTTAACATATCTTTAATCAAGAATCCTTAAATTCAGCTTTAAAAAATAATTGAGAAAATTATTTAATCAATGAAAATATTATTTGGCTAAACATTTGAGAAAGTTTAAATAAATATCAAAAATACAAATATATTCATAAATATAAAAATAAGACTGCCCAGATCTTGGAAAAAAATTTAACTTGCCAACCAAAAAAAGAATATGACATAAAAGAATGAAATATCATTAAAATCAAATTTATATATTTTGTTTGAATTTAATAAGTTATTACATCATATCCAACCAATGATAAAATTACATTTCAAATTTTTTAAATCAATATTTGAAGATATTACCTTTTTATTTTCTATTTCATGTAAAAGAGCTGGTTAGATTTTTAATTTTATATTTAGAAATTCTATTGAATTCTTTCTAGCTGAGATAATTTGATTTCAAAATTAAAAAGTATCAAAAAAACGAACAGCAAAACTTTTCTCATTTGTAACTTTGACTAGGATCAGAGTGTAGTATCTATGTACCCTTCCTAGGATCAGTTTCAATCTCATGTCACTACTTCTAACTAGGATCAGAATGTAGTATCTGTTTCTCTGAAAATTTAATTGAATATACTATGAAAAAAATTTTTTAAACATGAATAATGATTTATTTATCTTTTTTTTTTCTTTTTTGAAATGGGAACATCACATCTAGACCTCTAATTATCAACGAGTTCGATTCTCATTGGGTGCCCAAAAATTCAGGTCTTGAGCAAAACTAAGTTTAATGAATGGCAACCAGAGATTTCTACCAGTACAAATACTAACTACACTTTGATCCAAAGCAGAAGTTTCATTCCATATGTAAATAATACCGTCATCTTTTAACGTTAATTATCTTAGGTTAAACTTAATAAAAAAGATAGTTTTAAAAATTAAAAAGAAATATTTTAAATTTCAAAATAAAATATTCTTTATAAATTCTAAACAAATAAATAAAACACGTATCTTTTTTAAATTAATTTTATTCTTTTACGTTTAGGCTTTTAAATTTCAATCCAAATTTACTTTTAATGTCCAGTAGAGATTTTATATATATATATTATATATATAATATAGATCACAAAAATTATTAAAAGCTACCTTTTAGGTGAAATATTGTTTTTAATTGATAAATAAAGCAAAAACATTTCTTTTTCGAACAATAAGCGAAAAGTTTTCATATAATAAATAAATAAAGCACGTGGAAGTAAATAAAATTTCCAGTTATTATACATTTATTGAAAAAAAATGTTAAATTTTATCAATACACGAAGAGTATTGATCATAATTTTGTTTAAATTAAACTATTTTTATTTAACAGAGAGGAATATCATTCTTAAAATATTTGAAAAATTACCATTGCATAAGTTGTGCTTTATGCGATACTATATCATATTCATATAAAATTGTGCCTGTAAGCAAAAAAAAATAAATAAATAAAATGATTTCAATACTTGCAGTTTGAAAAAAAGAAAAAAAAAAAGAATATTTACTTACAAATTTATACACAAAAAAGGATTTGTTTGTTTTTTTTAAATAAAAAGAGGGAGGTAAAAGAAAGACTACTATATTTTTGAGTGGAAGGGATTTTTTGGTGAGTATAAAACTAAATAAAAATAATAAATAAATATCTACGTTATTTATATTTTAAAAATTACAATATTATTGTTTTGCTGTCAGTTAAAGACCAGTGCGTGTATTAAATGAAATATTCGTAGAAATAAATCCACAAAATAAATAAAACGGATAAAAGAAATGGGATTCAGTAATAATGCTAAGAGGGAAAGCTGACATATTAATTCTAATTCATGAATATATGTATTGTATATAAATATATATCTATCTCTACCTATATACATAAACATTAAATAAAAATAAAGAAAACAGGAAATCCAAAGAAAGCATCTAAAATCATAAATGGATATATTTAATTTTTTTTAAAAAAAGAGAAAAATTTTAAATATAAGATAAAAATAAATAATATATCTTAGCAAACCTTTTAAATTTATTATTTGCTGTAAGTGGGCTTCCCTCTCTTTTTAAAGGTAAATCTTTTTTTTTTTAAAAAAAAGAGACATATTGCGACTAAAGGTGAATTTTTATAAGATGCACACACATTCGCTGCAATTGATGCACAAAAGGCATGTTTAATTAAAACTAAATATTCAGATTTTAGGGGAAAAGTACTTACCAAAAGATCACTTTACCCGCCTTCCTTGCTAGAAAAATGAAAAAAAAAATTCCTTAGCTTCACCGACACATTTCGACAGACAGACAGACCAAAGCCGGTGTATAGCGAATTAGTTCCCTTATTTTATAACTCCGGATTCAAAACTGTATAGCAATTAAATTGAAAACAGATTTTCTCAAATATTTAGTCAAATGATATTTTGCCAAATAAATAATTTTTTCAATAATTTTTAAAAACTTTTCGCTTAAAAATTGATTGAGAAAATTATTTATAAGAATCCTTGAGAAGTGATATACTGAATTTGAAATAAGGTCTTAATACATTTACATGTAATTCCTTGTTGCACAACCTTAAAATTACTGCGTATTGAAATTCGCAAAATTGTATCATTAAATCTGCTTTTTGGAAAAATATTTAATATAACTTCAAACATCTTTTTTTCTTCTGCAAGATGAAAAATTTTGAAAAAATTATATTCATTTTTCACATTTTGGTGATGAACAATATCGTCGATATAATTAACTCGGTCCTTTTTTTGTTTGTTGCTGTTTTGTTATTTTTTCGAAAAATTTACATTGATTTTTGGTTTGGTTTGTTCATTATCTATTTATTGGTTTCATAAAAAAACATATGCAATATTTATAAGAAACAATTTCGCTAATAATAAATAAAAATAGGTTTTTATCTAATTCCGGGCACCCCAAAAAATAGACATAATTTAAGAATATATGAATTACTTCCCCTTTTGTTTACAGTAGCCACTTTTTTAAAATGATTCGTTTGGTTGAACTATAAAATATTTTTCTTCTTTTAATAAGTTTGTTTTCGTTTCTGTTTTTACTTTAAAATTGTTGAAACATTCTGTTGAATTTGTTCCCGTTTTTTTTTTTTGTTTTTTTTTTACCAATTCTTTTCAAATGAAAGGTTTGTTCCATTATATGTTAATTGATAACAACTAAGTAAAGTGCATTGGATTTGATCAATTTCCGTGACCTAAATAAAAAATATGTATTATTGAGTTTTGGCTTAACCTAAATAATAATTAATCAATGATGTTGACTATAGGGAAAACAACATGTGCTTCATTCAGTAATATAATCATATTCTCCATTATTTGCTTTCTACTTTTAAAATATATTCATTTCTTTATTTCGTATTTTTTGTTTTTTATTTTTTTTAATTTTTCACTTTTTGGCACTTTGATTAGTAAATAAAGCAAAAAATATTAACAATGATGATAACACGCAAAGAGCCACTCGAAATTAAAAAGAAATATAAGATAATCAGTTTCTTTTTCTTTATTTTAATAATTTATTATTATCTTTATTTATTTATTTTTGTTACTGTCACGAATGTCGAGATTATTTGCGTATATACCAACATTTAATATCTCTCTCTCTCTCTCTCTCTCTCTCTCCCCCTCTATCTATCTATCTATCTAACCTCTCATTATAAATTTCCCTACTTCAGCCTTCTCTCTTCTCTGCGTCCCCCCATACTCTTTTTCAGTTTGTCTTTCCTTCCAAATTACTTTCTCTTTTCTTTTTCTTCCTTTCCTTCTTTCTTTCTGTCGTCGGATTTTATTCCAAACTTTTTCAAACTTTTTATATATTTATAACTGTGTGTATGTGTGGATACAGATATATAAATCCTGATTGATTTTCATCAAAATTTTTTTTTCTGTATTTTCTTCCCACCTTATTGTCTCTCCCTTTCTCTTGGCTTGTAACAACACTTTGTTGCTTATTTTAAATTATATTAACTATTATTTAATTATTTGAAAGAGTTGTGAATTCTCTGACACGGTCATAATTCGGTTTTTAATCTTAATTAAAAACCTGTATTGTGATTGGCTAAATTACTCATTTACCTGACTTGTGTACAAAAAAATGTTTGGTACACTGAAACTCATACAATCAGCGAAAGCAAACCACACAACAAAAACACTTAATGTAAACGAGGCTTCAACTCACAAGAGAAGTTACACGATATCTCTACATCGGATATTTTAATCTCTTTTCACTTGTAGGGGTATTGTTGTTTGGTGAATACTTTTCGTCCCCCACAATTTATTGTTGGCTCATTATTAAAAAGCAAATGAAGTAAAAGATGTGAAACGACGCGTACAAAAGAACATTGAAAACAAAGCAGTACAAACAAAATTAAATTTCTATATCAACAAATACATGAAAAAGGAAATATTACAAATATTCTAATATAGTCTGTTGAATATTCCTCTGTGTGTGTGTGTGTAACTAACACGGATATTATGGAAAAAGACTAAATGTTGAAAGTGTCCTGTAGACTATAAAATGTATGTGGACTAAGTATTTCATGTCAGGTATTGATATATAGAACTATAGCAACGTGTCCAAGGAGGAACGTGTCTTCTCCCATGTTGGTTGTTTGTCTCTTTCAGGGTTTGACAAAATTTCTGAGGATGTGTTTGAAGCTGGAAGAAGTGTTGCGGAGCTAAGCATGTCAACTACGCAAATGATTTATAAGGTTAACCATGCGAGTAATGACAGCCAAAAGACGATGAAGGAAACAAAGGTGAGGTAACAATATAACAAAGATGACAATTTATTTGTAGTGTTCACAAGGGCTATGTAAAGTTCGTGATAGTTGTTGGTGTCTTCAACTAGATGGTTGGTGTCGGTAGCTGGTATGGTCGAAGTTGTAGAGAGGTAGCTGGGTGATCAAAGCGAGTAGCTGGTGTTGGTCGAAGATGAAGAGTGGCAGCAAGATGATCGAAGTGAGTAGCTAGTGTTGGTTGAAGTCGAAGTTGATAGTACCAAAATGATCGTACCTTTGCTGTGCTAAGGCACTTGAATGGACGAAAGAACCGACAGCTAAAGCTAACCCGTGCTTTAGCGCTGCACAGCCGTGTAAACTGACAAGGGAACCGACAGCTAAAACTAACCTGTGCTTTAACGCTGTGCAAACGGACAAGGGAACCGACAGCTAAAAGCTAACCAGTGCTTTAGCGCAGTGCTAACGTATTGGGCAAACTGACCAGGAAACCGCGACTAAGATTTGCGGTATCTTAGCGCTGCGTAGACAGAGGACTGACTGCTAAAGCTAACCTGTGCTTTAGTGCTGCACAGCTAAGTGGATGAATAGACAATGAAACCGACCAAATGGTTAAAACCAGATGGTTTTAGAGTCCTCTTTGTGTGTGCCACCTGGCCGTCTGCTTCAACAAGTTCTTAAGGACTGTCAGAGATACTCCGACCCACAGAAGGGGACCTCTAATGGTCCTTAAAAGGACCTTTTGGCATATCTAGGTGATGGAAGGTGAATGTGACCACGAAATGTAGGACTCAGCCTTGGAAGTAAGGCGAGTGCGACCACGAGATGTAGGATTCAGCCTTGAGAGCTTCATTGTAAAAAGCGTGCCACAGACCATCGAAAAAAGACATTGATATCCAGCTGGAGCAGTGACAGGGTAACTGGGCTTCCTCAGCGTAAAGTTTTTCTTTTAAAAAATAGGAGTGGAAGTACAGTTCTTCTTTGGCCAGGGATATGCTTCATAAGATAATCCACTTTATTTTGATAGAGTTACTTTTGACAGAGGAGCCCTATTAATGATGTAAATGTTGTTTATTCCCTTTTTTCTTTTAGCTGTAGTGGCAGGTCAGTGTTATATAAGGTTTTACATCCGGTCGTAGCCAGATGTAATGTTTAAGGTTTGAGTGATCTGGTTTGTTTACATTTTTAGGTGGGTCACTACAGAAGTCTAACCGAAAAGGCAGAACAAGAAAAAGGTTGCAGAATGTATACATTTTCGTGGGGTTGAGTGCTAGAAGTCAAAATGTAAGAGAGAGTGTTGTCTCTGTAAGTCATAATGGAGAGAGTGAGAGTGCTGTCTGTGGAAGTCAAAATGTAAGAGAGAGTGTGTTGTCTCTGTAAGTCACAATGGAGAGAGTGAGTTCTTGGAAGGCGAGAGTATATAAGACAATCCTTGTCATGCAGTCAGCTCCAAAATCGCGGGACAAAATAAAAGTTGCAGACGTAGTTGTGAGCACTAACCACATGACTTTCCTGACCAATAGGTTCCTGAGACTGATTAGTTTACCGACGTCCGCCATCTTTGTTTGAGGAACAAGTGGCATCATGGCCATTTTAAAATATAGGAGTGTAAATCCTATACACTCATGGTATTCTCAAAATGAAACAACATAACATGCTTTGCATCGTCTTGTTTCTCTTTCATGTTTTCTGAAATGTATCTCGTTGGTGTGTGTACTTTTTATTTCTTTCATGTATTAAATATTATTTTTCAATATATTGCTGTGTACCCTTTCATTTTTCTTTACCAAACTGTTTTGCCAAATTGCGGATACATCTGAATGATCCCGTGTTAAAGAATACAGAATGAACAAATGTAACGGAAAAAGAACGTAGCTTTAAAGAACGATACATAATTGTTAACTTGGATGCTTGACGAGAGGTGATCTGGATTTGTTGCTTATCTCGGAAAAGAGATAGTTGTTTCTTTAGTTTCAGCATGACTGTCTATGTGGAAGGAAAGTCAGAAAAGCAACACACCGAAACTTTTTTTTTGTGTATATATATGTTCTTTTTTCAAACAACATAAATATAGTTACATATGTAAATATACAGTAATTATCCGTGTATAAGATGCACTGTTGCTAGAAATTTTGAGACAAAAAGTTAGGGATGCGTATTATACACGAGAACTCTATAACTTTTTTTCCAGACACATGCCTATCTTTGGTTGGTTTGGCTTGTTTAATGGCATATCAAACTTCTTGGGTTATTTAATGCCAAAGCCACCCTTGTAGAAGATTAGTAGCATTACTATTTAACTCATAACTGGGACTATATTTGAGACAGGATGACTGAAATTAAGTTATATCTAGAAATATCCACTGGAATGTCTCCTTTTTTTCCTCATAATGTGAGTTTATTTTCGCTGCATGTGTTTGCTTTAAATACTATGTAAATTTGGTGTTTTAAGACAATGTAAACTATATAAATTCTTATTTTTAGTACAAACCAATAAAAAGTTGGACAAATGTTAAATTTAGCCGTTACAACTTTTTAAAAGTCAGTGTGCATTTTACATGAGAATGTTTTCCTAGAATTTTGTACTCAAAAGTTAGAGTGTATATTATACAGAAACAATAACAGTAGGTATACATATTTGTTATAAATATATGTGAGTGTGTGTGTGAGTGTGTGTGTACATTGTGAACTATGGTTCTCATTTTTTCCTTCACTTTTACTGTAGTAAAAAGGAGAATATGTCATAAAAAATATCAAAATATTCATTTTAAAAGTACTCTCTTATACTTGCTTTCACCAAATATTTGGTTAATATTACCTATCACTGGAGAGTTCTTATTGTTCAAATAAACTAGTGATAATAAAATACTCTTCTACAAGGACTGTAGTTTCTTCTCACTTAGAAAACTGTGTCTTCATAAAGAATAGCCCACCCATAAAGATTTACATTAATTTCATTTTAATGTACAAAAAGAAAAAAATGATATAAGCCATCATCATTACTTACTTATCATAGCTTAGTTTAGCACAAGGCCACATTACCTGGGCACTGTTATGATCAAACTTTCTATTGCTGTGCTGACAGGTACATTTGATTATTTACAAAGCTCAACTTAGTCTAGTACAAGACAATAAAATAAGAGCACTTGGAAAACATCAAATTCATTATACTAATAAGACCGGTTGCTATCAATAACTCTGCTATGGACTTTCCATATACAAGTTATATATACAACTAGACAACCCACAAACCTGTCAGATGCTCATTATATCAATTTACCTAACCCCTCCACCATGAACAGAATGTACAACTGGTTTAAATTCAGTTTTCTTTTTCGTAGACTAGTTGCCATTCATTCTATTTATCCATAGCTGGAGAGAGAATAGATGGATTCATGCCTTTCCCTAGGGGATAAGTACAAAGTGAAATGCAAACAGCTTTGTCCAGGATTTGAACTTAGGGCGGTGATTCCATTTCCTTCAATGATAACCATTAAGCTTACCTCCATTGTAACAACAGACTACGTTGATATTTATTGAGTCTCATTCTTCCATTTAGGAAGAAATGGATGATCTTAATTAGAATTTCATAATTAACTCCATTTTATCAGGACAGTTTGGATCATTAAAAATATTCTGCACATACACAGATTCCACAAAATTATCATTCATTTGCAAATTGGACTGGAAATTGATTTATTTTCTAAGAGTATTTCACATGTATTGCTCTACTAAAAAAAATGCCCAGTCAGCTGGTGCTGTGCAATATGCCGACTGCATCTCTGCAGAGGGGTAAGAACCCTACCCCAAACAAATGTCTGTGAGAGAGGCTCCAGTTCTGGAGCTTAGGGGAATGTGGAGTACCCCTTCATTGCCATTACTCCCAGGTCTACTCTGACTCGGAGTGGTAGTACTTTTTAGAGTTCCATCTATGAGTCAAATAAAGCAAAAGTAAAGTTGGTGACCATAGTTGAGAGCAACCCAAAGGCTCCCTTTTCAATAGCTACTACACCGAGGTGTAGGAGAGGGCACTACTCCTTTCCCTGGATTGCTCCACTTTACCCTTGATATGTACCTTATAATGCTGAGTGTCAAGCAATATCAAGTACTATTTTATGACTCAACCTAGAATTGAACGCCCATCTCCTGAGCCATTGGTGAACACTCAAACCGCTAGGCTAATGAGTCAAACAGAACTATTTAATCATTTACTATACTTGAAGCCATTTAACTGTGCGCAAGCAAATGAGCTTTGGCTTATTTAAAAATGCTACCTACAAGCTATTTGCTTACAAATCATATGTATACATACATACATATGTATAAACAGGATTTGGCATTAAATACCCTACAGGAGTTGATATGCTGTAAAATTCAACCAGCCAACATCGACTTAAAAAAAATTTAAAAAAAAAAAAAAAAATCTCTAAAAATATACTTAACAGCCCAAAAAAAGTATACCTCATATATATAACTATGCAATTTTATTTTTGGGTACAAAATTTCAATAGCAAAGAGTTTAGTAATAAATAATACCTTGGCCCAGTGGGTAGAGTGTTCGCCAATGGTCCAAGAGACCTGTGTTCAATCCCAGGTCACGTCATACCAAAGACTTTAAAATGGTACTTGATACCTCCTTGTTTAACACTCAGCAATATAAGGTACATATCAAAGGTAAAGTGGAGCAATCCAGGGAAATGAGTAGCTTCCTCCTCTACACCTCGGTGTAGAAGCTATTGAAAAGGGAGCCTTCTGGTTGCCCTTGACTACGGTCGCCAACTTTACTTATCATCTATTTTATCCAGGGAATGGAGTAGTGCCCTCCCCTACATCTTGGTGTAGTAGCTATTGAAAGGGGACCCTTCAGGTCACCCTCGACTACAATTGCCAACTTTATTTTACTTATTATCTATTTTGATAGCATAACATTTCACAGGAAATAAAACTCCAGGTATCTTTGGGTTATAAGAAATGGGGTAGGCAAACAGATGGATTCATGCCTTTCCCGTGGGCATAAGCATAAAGTGAAATGCAAACAGCCTCATCCAGGGTTTGAACTTGCGTCGCTGATTTCAATTCCAATGGCGATAACCGTTGTTAAGTGTTCATCTTGTATATATACATGAAGCATATTGTAGCAGTTGGTTCCCAAAGAGGATTGATTCAATCCATGCCTCATAGTTTGTTTGTAACAAAAACATGTAAAGATAATATTTTGTCTTTATTATAAATGGATACCATCTTCTTTCCTTGTTTTTAATGGTATATCAAACTTCATAGGTTATTTATTGCCAAAGCTATCCTTGTAGAAGTATTGTAGCAGAGCTATTTAACCCTTTAGACGGTGGAGATAAGAAGGTTCATACCAGATACTATCAGTTATTCATTAAACAAAGAAACCAAACCAAACTATATTTTTGAAATAAAAAGTTCCTATGAACAAAGTTATGTTCATCAAATGATGAGCTGAAGTATCATGTTTTCATTTATCCAGATATTGCAATAAACTTTTCACCATTATATATTTATTTTCCTCACAGCAAAAGATAAACTTTACATTAACCCTTTCACAACCAAGTTTTCTATTGTTTTTTGGGGTTTTTTTTAGATTTTAAAAGAATGCATGAACCTGAGTCATGAGTATTTTCTTTTTTATCTTGCTCTACCAGTTGCTATCGGACATTTATTTTATTTTTTTGAAATGACATTTTTAAGGGTCAAAACAAAAAGAAAATTCAACAGGGACATTAATATCCAAGTAAGTGTAAAAGGGTTAAAAGGTACCAAAGGTCAGTTTACTCAGGGTAAGAGGAACACTCTAACTGGCTTTGTGTTTGCCAAAAATCTTTTAAGTGGGCAATTGAGAAACAAAACTGTGGACAAAAACATGAATTGCAGTTGCCATTTTTTTTGTCACTCTTACTGGAATAAAATAGAAAACATTTCATACCAAGAAATATTGACATTTTCATTTTAAATAGGTACTTCTTATTTCAAAAATATAGTTTAGTTTCTTTGTTTAATCGTATATCAACCTTTTAGTAGGGTTATTTAATGCCAAAGCCACTTCAGTAGGACAGTAGTGGTACTATTTAATCCATAGCTGGAGGGATAAGGGGGTTCATGCCTTTCCTAAGAGTAATAGTCCAAAAGTGAACATAATAGTGTGACTGGAGTTTGAACTTGCTTACTTATGATGTCATAGTCCATGTTGGTCATTACATCATTCGGACTTCCCCTGGGGAAGGGGTTGTAAAAGAACATTTAATGCCAAAAGACAATTTGATAAGCAGTTTGTTGTTAATTTCTGTTCTCATAGAATTTTGCCTTTTTAAATATTTATTCTTAAGTTGGGCAGCATTATATGGTTTTTATGCTAGATAAGGACTCAAAAATATTGATTCTGGACCAATAAAACATTTAATAACAAAACACAGATGCCTATTTCAGGGAATGTTTTGCAGCAGACTTCTTTGATAGGAGCAAGGGCTAGAATATCCAAACAGAGCAGCTCTCTAAGTAGGATAAGACCCCCTCCTCACAAAAAAGGGGGGAGGGGGTTCTGAGTATGATACTCAACTGCATCCAGAAGTAAGCATCCAGTTCTGGAGCTTGGGGAAGAGTGGATCACTTCTTTATTGCCATTACTCCCAGACCCACTCTGATCTGAAATTTGTTAGTGACCCATTCATGAGTCAAATAGATCTGTTAAAGATAATGAAGCATTTACTAGTTTAAAAGGATGGTGAAGATGTATTTCTTTGGTACTATAAATAATTGGAAAGCATACTTGTTAAACTGACTTCAACATGAAAAAAATCCAACAAGAGTTGACATGCCATAAAACTAACCATCTTTATAGCAGGAAATGAGATTTTGAAGAAGGGGACTTTAAAGGGCATTAAACAATTGTTGACATTGACTTAGATGCAGGTTGGTGACATGATTGTTGGTGGAAAGAAAGTTAGAAAAGGAACTCAACAAATCTTTTTCCACAAGTTCAAAAAGATTTGATCACCGTACTTGACAGCTAATAAGTCTCCCTTCCCCCCACCAAAAAAAAAACTCACCCTGTGTTTTATAAGTTCAAGGGTCCACTTTGAATTTCTGTCAAAAGGAGCTCTAGTCCTTCAGTAGTCTTCAAATAAAATCTGCAAATATAAACAAGGTGACTCACTTCTACACCAACAATGGTAGCTATTTTTTAAGGTAATAATGTATAACAGTAGTACTTCCCAGTATTTTATAAAAGTCAAGAAGATGTGACGACACTTAACCATGCCTGTACCTAAACAAACCTTTTAAAGTTTTTAAATGTGAAATATTAGAATTTAATACGGATCTGAATCCATATAAAACTTTAAAAATGACTTGATATTGGAGAAGGCAACAAATGTCAGGCAAAAATTCTTCACCTGACATTCGTAGTTTAAATTAGTTTATTTCTTTATAATTTTTTTCGTAGTTTAAGTTAGTTTATTCCTTTATAATTTTTAAAAAATATATGGCCAAACTGAGGTGCATCTTATAAACTGTTAAATACAGAAATCTGTTTTGTTTTCTTTACTAAGTGGAGATGACATGGTGTTTGACAAAGTCACTTCACTAGAATTCTGTTAGATATTCATCATTAATGTACAATATAGAAAGCTTTGGACATATTTCTTAGCCATTTACTCAAGATGCTCTTCACTTCATCATCACTTGAAAACTTTATTCGGTTCAGAAATTCTTTGAAGGGGGGGGGTCTGGACTGTAATAAGGATGTGGTTGTTGTTTACAACCAGATTTGCTGCAGTAGGAGGCCTTACATTGTCCCGGTGAAACCCCAATAATAACTGACCTTAGAGACTGAAGGTCATCATGCACAATTTTGTGTCCTGAACCCATGTTTTATTGCCATCTTGCCATTTTTGGCCAGTAGTTGCTCCATCTTGTTGCCCCACATTGTTCCATTTCTTCACTGCAGGGATGAATGACAAAAGACATTTTCAATGTGCACATTCTTTATTCATTTTTTTTCAATAACATAACCAATTCAGTATGAAAGTCAGGAGTGCTTGTGGGACCATAGATGGAAATAGGTATGAAACCTTCAACTGCTCTGAGCGAAATGATTCTTAGCTAAAATCAATCTTCTAGCTTCTATAACTCTTTAGTCAACTAAGATTATCCAAATGCAGCCAAGTTTTCAAATTGATCTTGAGGTCATCAGATGCCAATTAAACTTGACATTAACAGTTTCCATGTTTGGGATGACTGTTTAAATCTTTTTACATTCTCTAGATTACATGCCAAATAAAAGATCAGTCAATCCATTAACACCCACAGAATTTTCAGTTGTCCAGAAATGTCCTCAATTGTAACTTTTTCTGTCAACCAAAATGAACACATATATTACTGTATCATGTGGGCTTGTCTAGTCTGTCTTCATCTTGAATACTATTTTGACCTTCTTTAAACAATTTAAGCCATTTATAAACTTTTGACTAAAACATGATTCTCTATACACATTACACATGGATTGCACTTCTCAGTCACAATAAATTCTAAATAAAGCTTTAAAAATGACACTGATTTTTAATCCTTGTTTCTAACTAAAGCAAAAAAATTTCAACTATTATTCTTAGGGGGCTGCCACAGTATGAAGTTTAACAAACTTCTCTCACATACCATTTATGTAGTGAGGTCAATTTTCATTGAGTAAACTACAATTATGGTTTTATGCCCAGGGGTTAATGTACCATAGATAAGATAAAGAGGGTGACCAGAAGGCTCCCTTTTCAATAGCTACTACACCAAGGTGTAGCGGAGGGTGCTACTTCTTTCCCTGGATTGCTCCACTTTACCCTTGATACCTACCTTATATTGCTGAGTGTTAAACAAGGAGGTATCAAGTACCATTTTTAAAGTCTTTGGTATGACACGACCTGGGATTGAACCCAAATCTCCAGGACCATTGGCGAACACTCTACCCACAAGGCCAATGAGCTGGTTCCTATTTTCTTATTATTCATTATTTTGCTAATCAAAATCAGGAGACGTTAATACTACATCTGTCCCAAGAAAGTTGTTACATTTGTTTATACATTTTATATACTAAATGTAATAACAATTATGGGACAGAGGTAGGTTTTATCTACTCCTGCTTCATTAGCTTTCATATCCCATCATTTTTTTGATATCTTGTACTACCTTTGTCCCATAATAGTCGTTACATTTAATGTATGAAAAATATCTGCAAACATAACAACTATTATAGGACAAAGATAGTAAAACAGAAGAGAATAGTAAAATATGAAAGATTATGAACCAGAAATATGAAAAATAAAACCCTTAAACATCTGTCCTATTTTTATTTCATGCGGCGTAATATGCATCAAGTTGGATTTGGTCGAAAGTGAGAAGTTTTCAGCATGAATGAAATACACGCGGAACCACCATTCCCGTGTGATTACATAAGAAACCGTTACTGTAAACGCGTAATAACATCAACGGCCGAAAGTAAATGCGTTTTTTTCTTAAATCACAAACTGCACACTAAAAATGAAGATTAACATCCAATATAGTCTCTGCTCTTAATTGATCTGGCATATATATATATATATATATATATATATATATATATATATATATATATATATATATATTTCTCTTAATACCCTGTCTGGTGGCAAAAGCTGCTTGGTAGCACCAGGAGTGGCAGTACTGCCTCAAGCTACCGAAACTATGTTATCACCCCTGGTTGGCGGTTGATGAGGGCAGGGTATCGCATGTGCTTTCACATGTTGTATGATGAAAAATATATACTTCATACACTAAATGTAACAACTATTATGGGACAGAAAAAGTATATTTTAAGCAAGTTAGATTTGGTTTGGTTTCTTTACTTATGGGCATATCAACTATCATGGGTTATTTAATGCCAAAGCTATCCTTGTAGAAGAACAGTAATAGTGCTATTCAACTCCTAGATGGGGTGTGGGTAAGGATGTTCATACCTTTCCCAAGGTATTAGCATGAAAGTGAATGTAATAGCATGACTGGAGTTTGAACTCACTTAAAACAACGTCTGTCTAGCACATCAGCCACTACACCCCATTTTGAATCTATTAGTCTTGAAAACCAGACAGGCTCAAGGTACTAGCAACACAAGTAATAGCCCTGGGTGCCGAGTGTGAGACCCCCTAGCCTGTCATGTGTCTGAGACAGTAGAACAATAATCAGTTTAGTAATCCTCCCATCTCTCTCTTCTGTTTGTAGTCATTTTATTTCAATACAGAATTTCTTTAACGTCACTTATTCTTAAATATTTATTTTTCTCAATATAAAACATAATTTACATATTACTATACTTTAAGGAGGGGCGCAAAGCTCAACTTGCACTGAATACTAGTAACCTACACTATGGATCTATACCTTGAAAACCTTATTTTCTCTCTAGGGCATAGGCTTGGGTAAGGTTATATGGATAGACAATTACCCATGGAACAAGCCTCCCTTCTAAATGGTTCATATAGATCCCTAAAAGTGAATAAAATTTTGGCAGGGTGAATAAAAGCACAGGGTCCACAGGGAATGAACAAAAATCACTGGATCATGTAGACTAGTTGCCAAATATCATATAACTAGTAGAATGCTTGATTGGGTGTGATGGACACTTTGAGATGTATTGTTTACATACAACCCGTTCAAAATATATGTGTCATTTAAATGACCAAAAAGAATTTGGATCTTTTTAATGTCAGTAACAATGCATATAACACTTTTACAAAAGAAAACATTTAATAACAATTATATTTTAAATGAATTATTTATAAAAATACAGAATTCTAAAATACTCCTTTTTTTTATAAAAGATTATGAGATTTCTTCAGAAAAAAAAATTATTTGATAAGCAGAATAGAAATATAGATTCAAAGAAAGAAAGAAAAATAATGAAAAAGAAAAATTAAAATACAATACCTGAAATTTTAATTCTCATCCATGGTAACAGATTTTTAATGGAGAAAGCTAGAATTAAATCATCATTAATGAAAAATCCCAATCTAACGGAAGAGATCTGGATCTTCACGTGTGGAATCAGTTTAAGTATTACCAGGTATTTGTTGATGTGGATCTTATATGATTCAGAATTTTATTCATAATAACTTTTCTGTATTTGTAAAAAAAATTTAATCTTGAAACTGAAAACATTAAAAAATTCAACCCCTCTCATCATGGCATCCAGGGAGACTAAGAAAAAATGTCAACAATATGCAATTAATCTATTTGGGAGTGAATAGAAATTAAATTTGGTTACATGAGGTACATAAAATACAAAGTTTAAGAAGCCTTGGTAAAAGAAAAGGTGTAAAGGCTAATATGGTTAAACAATGGTACCGTCTCAGGGGTTGCCAGAATGAGGTTGACGATATCATCGGACTACTTTAAAGACTTCAAATCTCTTACCTGGGTTTAATTCTGAGGCCTTTTCTAAGGTTTTAAAAGTAACATCTTACAATATGAAAACTGACTAAAACTCAACCAGACATAAATTAGAAAAACAAAGAATTTAATTATAAATTCATTTCTTTTCTTGTTAAAAATGAAATGTAAAAAAAAAAAAAAGGTGTTTTTTTTGTTTTGCTTCGTCTTTTGTGCAAGATAAAAAAATGATTTTAAAATAAGAAAAAAAGTTATTTCTCTAAATATTTTTTACAAGAAATTTGTGGTGTGTCCGCTCATGCTGAAGGAGTTTGTCTGAACGAGCAAAGGTTTTCTCACACGTTTTACAGTGGAATGGCTTCTCCCCAGTATGTGTCCGTCTGTGCCGCAGCACTTTGTCTGACCGAGCAAAGTACCGTCCACACAGGTCACAGGGAAATGGCTTCTCCCCAGTGTGTGTACGAATGTGTCTGTTAAGGGTGTAGCTTTGGAGAAAATGTTTGCCACAAAATTCACAGGGAAAACTTTTCGAGAAACTTGTGGAAGAAGAATGAGATCTCTGGCGATTTGGCTTTGGTGGGCTGGTATTGGAAATGCTGCTCTCATGATTGAATGATGGCAATGTTATGGCCTGTAGGCTGTCAGAATTAGACATACTGATTTCAGATTTTGTCTTCAGATCAGTAAATATCAAAGGTTTACGATATTTGTTCTGCGAAACTGTAGGCTTCTGGTTATCATGTACTGTCCTCCGTATCTGCAGGAGTAGAGGTGGTTTGTTGTGTTCTGAAGAATGGAGGACATCAGAAAGATTTGAATGTTCCATGTTCTCTTTCTGTATACAAGCATACATTCATATAGTTGTTTACTGGGCTGATATATACGAGTGTCCAAGTTATATAGTTGTGTATATATATATATATATATAAAAAGGGGTCCACCACAATTTATTCAAGTTTATAGATTCAGATATCTTTTTTTTGTACTTTTTTTTAAAAATGACCTTTCAAGCATAATTAAGATGAAGATTATGAGGAGAAAGTCAGTGAATTCAGATAGTTCTTGAATAATGTGTAATGTGAGTCCACTTAGCCATAAGATATATGGAGGAGAAGAAGCTGCAATGAAGAAAAAAAAACATCAATTAAAATACTGCAAATCTTTTTTTTTTTATGGAATATAATTAAAAATCAGTGATTCCTAACATAGGCCAGAAAGAAGACAAACATCCTGAATAAAGTTTGGATAAGGCTTAATTGACTGATTTTAAAAATCTTCACAACCTTCTTTACTTTTTGATTTTCAATCTAGAACTATTTCTCGAAAAGGTTGGTAATCCTATTTACCAACCCCTCCGCTCGGGCAGGATATGACACAAGGTCAATTTTTAAGCAAAGTTTAACAGGTTTTAATTCAGAGTTTTCCTTCTCCTAGACTAGTTGCCTAACCAAGGCTGAAGAACCTAGTCTGTCCTACTATTTACCCATAGATGGAGGGAGAATAATTGGATTCATACCTTTCCCAAGGGTATTAGTGCTATGTGAAATGCAATTAGTCTCGTCCAGGATTTGAACTCGTGTCGCCGTGTTCATTTTCTACGACGATAACAATTACACCATGGGCACCTCCACAAAAGGTTGGTAATAAAGCACAGAGCTATGGGTCAATAATAGGGAACACTGGGTTCTTTAACCTGGATAAAGCAACCAGCCTAGAATAAATTCAAACCATCTATACAGTTCTTGTGGAGGTGTTCATGCTGTAATGGACACAGTTGTAGGAAATGGTATCCTGGATGAGACTTTGCATTTTACATACTGTTAATACCTTTGGGAAAGGTGTGAATCCAATTATTCTCCCTCTAGCTATGGGTAAATAGTAGAGCAGACTGAACTCTTCAACCATGGACTAGCAACTGGTGTGGGAGAAGGAAAACTCTGAATTCAAACCAATTAAAAATTGACCTAGTGTCACATCTTGCTCATGTAGAGGGGTAGGTATATATATATATATATATATATATATATATATATATATATATATATATGTGTGTGTGTGTGTGTGTGTGTGTGTGTGTTCTTATTAAATATTAACCTTATGTCACATCATGCTAATGTGGATGGTTAGGTATATATATATATATTCTCATCTTAAAAATTGATACTGTGTCACATCCTGCTTATGTGGAGGGATAGTTATATATGAGGATCATTAAATAACTTTCCAGACTTTTTTCCTATGGTAACTTTTATTGATAGTATACACACAAAACTCTAGTCCCCTTCAAAGTAATCTCCTCTGGCTGCAATGCACTTGTACTGTTCCAACAACTTCTGGAAGGACCCATGGAAGTCCTCTTGTGTGAGCGTGTCAATCACCTTCGTCACAGCTTCTTTCATCTCTTCAATTGTCTCATAACGACAGCCTCTGAGCTTAGGGAATAACCAAAAGTCACAGGGACCAAGGTCTGGACTATAGGGAGGGTGAGCAACTATCTTGATGCCCATCTTGGTCAAATAGTCTGTGACAAGGATGGAGTTGTGGACTAGTGCATAGTCTAGATGGAAATGCCACTGATCCGATTTGAAGAGTGCTGGCCTCTTCCCTAGGAATCTCTTCCTGAACTCCCTTAAAACCTCAACATAGTAACCCTAACCCTAACCCTTTGGCCAATCAACTCTGGTGTATTGACTTCCTTACTCCTCCCACACCTCTCATCCCTCAGACTCCCTGCCTTCCTTGAATCTCTTATGCCACTCAAAAACTGATGCTCGATTCATGCAAGATGGTCCAAAAGCAGTCTGAAGCATTCCATATGTTTCTGTGACATTTTTTCCAAGTTTAAAACAGAATCTTATTGCATATTGTTCTTCTAAAGTGTCAGATTGCATTTTTGAAGTTCACCAGCTGTGACAATCAGGCTTTAGTAGGGTGTATTCCAATTGCTGCTGTAGCTGTTCATTTGAAGCTGAAATCATAAAAATTGGTCAATCATCTCATAAGATGTATAGCAATAACACAGTGAATTTTCAAGAGTCTATGACAATTCTAAATGCCTGTACAAAAAAAGGCTGGAAACTTACTGAATGCACCACGTATATATATATATATATGTATATATATATATATATATATACTGTTCTTAAAAATTGACCTTGCGTTACATCCTGCTAATGTGGAGGGGTAGGTAAACATATATATAATCTTAAAGATTGACCTTGTGTTGCACCCTACCAATGGCAGTGGGATTAGCTAGATATATACTTGTAGCAAAGTTTGGCAATAAATAGGTGTCCACTGTAACTGTTCCAACAGGAGATGGGCAAGAAGTCAAAAGGATATATGGTAAGAGGGAGCATTAAGTTATTTTACCTGTTGAGAAGGGGTACAAAATATAAAAAAGGTTAGGAACGAATGATCTAAATATTTGCAGCAAGTGTAATGGTTATAGACATAGAAAATGGAATCGGTAATCCTGAACAAGGCTGTTTGCATTTCATTTTGGGCTAATGAAAAGGCATAAGTCCATCTGTTCTCCCATCAGCCATCAGTAAATAGTTGGGCACACTGGGTTCTTTAGCCTTGTTTAGACAACCTGTCTGGAAGGACTTTAAACCATGTTAAAAATTAACCTTGCATCACATCCTGCCTGCGGCTGAATGATTGGGTAATTTTTCACTTGGATAAATTAATCACTAAACACTCCTTCAACCACCTCCCTCTGCAAAAAAAATCTGACCATCAAAACCACCCAGCATTTTACTGAGATCTGACCGTTATGAACAAGATATTTGCATGTCAACAATTCAGCACATTAGTCAAGTAAGGTCTACCACTATACACATATATATATATATATATATATATATACACACATACACACACACAAGAGTCACTATGAAAGTTAATTCCTTCAATCCTATTTTATAATGCTGGTGGTATAGTAGTAGAGGATGGACCTGTCTGTTGATAATCAATATTTTTTTTTACTTTGTTACAGATTGCAACTGATGGGCAGTCTGGCAAATTCCTAATTTAGGTCCTCAAAACAACTGGGTTCGGTGACAGAAGGTAAGAAGAGTGGGACAAGGTTGAATGGGAATTTCTGAGCCATGTTGGCTTTCTGTTTTTTCATACATAGCTACTTTAGTGACACAAAGTTTATCTTTCCCTGCTCTCTTCAAAGACTGTGTTGCAATGCTGAAACCTTCCTATATCCTGTATTTTTTTTTTTCACAGTAAAACAAATAATAGTCTACTTTAAAAAACTGAATTTCAACTGATCTCAAAATGACTTCAACCCTCGGTTCTGTAGAAATCAATGACAACCAACCATACTTTCTTCTAGGAACAATATAAAAAATCTCTTAAAATAAAGAAAATTCGGCTCCACTCAAGCAATATGGTCAAATTGAAATAAATATAGAAGAAGGATGTTTAGACACATTTCCTTTTTCACTTCTGTGTCCTGGGTATGACACTAAACTACATCTGGTGGTGAGGTTCAAGCTCTGGGGATTGTGGAGTACTCCTTCATTGCCATCATTTCCAAGTGTACTCTAGCCTGGAATAGTACTACTTGTTAGGGTCCTATCTATTGGTCAAATAGATCTGTTTGAAATTTAATGATATTGGATAGAAATGTGTAAAACCATATAACTGTGTGCAAACAAATGATCATCAAATAGGATGGTTTGGTTTTATGGCATATCAACCTTTGTAGGTTATTTAACGCCAAATCCATTTTTATGTAAATAATCTGTTCTATTGAAAACAGTTCAGTTTAGCATAAGTACACAGTTTAATTGTCAAAAACATTTCCATTTCAAACTATTCAAGCAGTTATATGTAATAATTCAGTTAAATGTAAATACAGTTTTAATGTCGAAAAACAGTTCTATTTCAAATAATTCAGTTAAGCATAAGCACGCAGTTTAAGTGTAAGTATGGTTTAATTGTCAAAAACGTTTCTATTTCAAGCTATTCAGTTTACTCAATTAATTTTAGCATAAGTATGCTGTTAATTCTATTCAACCCATAGATAGGGCCCTATCAGGTGCTACCACTCCGGGCCAGAGTGGACCTGGGAGCGATGGCAATGAAGGGGTACTCCGCATTCCCCAAAGTTCCAGCACTGCTGGAACCTCACCATCAGATTGTTTCGTGTCATATCCAGGACACTCGTTAGGGGGGGGTCTTACCCCTCTGCAGAGGTGCAGTCAGTGTATTCTACATCCCCAGCTGACTGGGCAAATCAAATAGGAATATTTACTTCAAATCATATAATTGTGTATAAATTATTAGTATTAGATCGAAATACTTGAAACCATATGTTACATAATGAATGGGTTGCCTAATTAATTTTGTAAAGTAAGTGTAGAATTCAAAAGTTAATTGGTAATTCATTAGGAGAGTCATGGAAAATAACCACTGATATGATAGACAAAACTTGACCCTTGGCTGACCGTTTTAGCAGTTCTCTGATTGGGTGGTTCAGTGGTGAGAACAGATCAGTTAGGTAGAGTTAAGAGAGAGAGCTGTCCAAGCACCATAATGAGCAGATGCATAAGATGTCTTTTTCTCCAGCTATGAGGTTGACGTGGAAATTTGGGTGAACAAAAACGCTGAAAATCAAACAAAGTCTTAGTGTTCATTTATAAGAACAGAAGTTGACACAGAGACCAAGATAAACCCAAGACAACCCAAAGAAGTACCAGATAGAAGATCAGAGAATCCAGCCATATAGATAAGTATAAGAAAAAGAATTAGGTGTATACAACAAACCTAACTATGTGCCAACAAATCATTGTTATAGTCAAATAAAAAAATGTGTAATTAAAAAGATTTCAGGGGAAAATTAAAAACATGAATGGGAGTCAATATGCTGTTAAACAAATGAACCATACTTGACCTGGAGTGATAAAAATTGTGAGAGTGTCATCTATGGGTCAAATAGATTTGTCTGTAAATTATTAGTATTGGATAGGAATCCTTGAAACTATATAACTGTGTACAAACAAATCAATATTATTAAATAAAATTATTGATGCTTGTATTAGATAGGAATACTTGATATCATACCAAATGTATAAAGAAATGCTTATGTAATGTAATATGGTAGGTCCAAGTTATAAAGAGAAAGAGAGGCTAATTTCTGGGAAAGGGGAGAGAGAAAAAAACAAAGAAAAAAACAGACATTGAGTCCATGGGAAAGGCTAGCTGACTTCTACATGACCCAGGCTAAAGCACTGGTTGTAGGTCAGCCAGTCACAAGTGAATGACTATGGTAATTAAAAATGACTAAAAAGAAAACCTGGAGGTTCCAAATCTTCTGTACAGGTGTAGAACCACCAGAAGTGGACATAGTCCTTCCTCCAACAGTAGGCGGAAGTGGACAAATCAGGTTTAAAAATTAGTTAGCAACTGGATGCAAAGAGGTAAAGATGTGAGTGAAGACTGGCCAGGACAATTTGAAGATTGTCAAAAAGTTAGGGCCTGGATGTACAGCAGTGAGGACAGACCCAGCAAGGAAGCACATGTGAGAACTAGAAGATGAAACACAGAAGAAAATTCAAGGTCTGAGTCTGCTCTCTCTCTCTCTCTCTCCATGATGTGGTTTTTCTTAGTCCAGCTAATGCAATCAACTCAGCTTTTATACTTTCTTTCTTTCTCCTGACAACTACTTACAAAGTGTAGTAGCAAATAAACTTTCATGTTAGTGGACTAACTGTTTCGTGTTTTCGTCAACTTTTCCTACAATCAGGTTACAACAGGGTTCGATTACTACTTAAGACGTAGGAATATACACATCAACCCATTTGAGCATGTGGTGGTACAACTGTACATTTGATGTGTAACTTTACAACATCCTATTTGATACCATTATGGTACACTTATTATAGACAAATAAAAATTAAAGCTTTAAAAAAAATGCAATGGAATAGTGAAATTAGGAGAGTCATTCAAAAAATAAGGTGAAATATTGCCAAAGGAGTTTCCAACAGATAACACCTTTTCAAGGAAATAAAGTGATGGATCCTTTTATACACCAGTAGACTATCAGCATGACCTTCTTTACTGACTGCTGTGCCTACCACTTTTTCTTTACTGGGGAGTCAGTGTGTTCAACTTAATGTCTTTTCAAATCAGGCTCAGAGTAGCAAACCCATGTTGAGCCTATTTATAAACATTTTTTGATTAAAACATGCTTCTCTGTAAATTTCACATGGTTTGCACTTCTCAGCCACCAAAAATTTGATGACAGACCTCTATTCAAACCTGGAAGACACTGTTTGATTACCTGCAATTTCAAATAGCCTCAAAACAAATATTTTTGTGAAAGTAAAATAATTTTTTCTATAAAGTAATTCCAAACAATGCAGAGTTGACATTTATAGAAATAATTACAAAAAAAAAATTTTTTTTTTTTTAAATTCCATTTATCAATTGAATGACCTTTGTATAATTATGATTACAATGAAACATTTACAAATGAATTAAATTTCAGCATTAAATAATCCATAAACAAAATCTTTAAATGAACAGCATTAAATAAACCAAATCAAATCTTTTCACAGATTTTTTTGACTCCCTCTCACTATTCATTCCTGTCAGCCATCCAGCAGAAAATAGGGTTTAATTAAACATAAATTTTTTTCCCCAATCTTGAACGATTTATGCAAGACTCTGTTTTTTCACACTTTTTAACTCTTTATACTCAGTATTTTAGCTGGGGAGGTGCATAAAAAATTAGTTCCAGGGAGCCTTCCCACCAGGCAGCATCAGCCCCGTTGCCTAAAGAAAAGTTTTATTGCCCTGAAGGGGAATACCAACAGAATCTAAGCAGTTTTTAAAACTACATCACAGAAAACTTTCTTCCTGTAGTACACCCAACATTATACCAAGCTAGTGTCATATTTTGGCCAAGTGAGGAGTTGGTTTGGTTTATGGCATATCAACCATTGTTGGTTATTTAAAGCCAAATCCTGTTTTTACATATATATTGAATATATGATCTGTAAACACATTTTGTAGATATACACAGTTAAATGATCAAACAGTTCTATTTCTAACAATTCAATTTAGCATAAGTAAAAGTAAAGTTGGCAACTGTAGTCAAGGGCTACCCGAAAGCTCCCTTTTCAAAAGGTATTACACTGAGGTGTAGAGGAGGGTGCTACTCCTTTCCCTGGATTGCTCCACTTTACCCTTGAAACGTACCTTATAATGCTGAGTGTTAAGCAAGGAGGTATCAAGCATCACTTTTTGAGTTTTTGGTATGACTCAACCTGAGATTGAACCCTGGTCTCTCAGGTCATTGGCAAACACTTTACCACTAAGCCAATGGCCCAAGTCAAAGTTAAATGGTTCCAAGGATTGCTATATATCACTAACAACTCAATTAAACATCAACCATTTGTTTACACAGTTAAATGATCAAACAGTTCTATTTCTAACAATTCAATTTAGCATGTCATTTGTTTATACTCATTTTGAATGTCAAACAGTTCTATTTGACCCTACCAGGTGCAACAACTCCGGGTCAAAGTGAACCTGGAAGCGATAGCATTACTGGAGCCTCACCATCAGATTGTTTAGTGTCATATCCAGGACACTTGTGTGAATCTTACCCTTCTGCAGGAGATGCAGTCTACAGCCCTAGCCGACTGGGCCAGCAGAGAGAGAAGAAAGGATAGCTACCATCAAATGTCTCAGACAAATGATAGGCACCCACTAACACTTGGTGCCCAAAGCAATTACCTGTGTTGATGGTACCTCGGGACAGTTCTATTTTCAAGACTAATGGATGCAAGATACTTTTCTAACTCTTAAAAATGAACTATTTCTGTCCCATAATAGTTGTCACATTTAGTATATAAAATTTATATCCAAATGTAGTAACTATTATGGGACAAATTTCGAAGGTTATACCTGTTTCTGCTTCATTATATTCCATGTCATCATTCTCTCTAAATATCTAATACTAATTCTGTTCCATAATAATTGCTACATTTAGTGCATGAAATTTATATGCAAATGTAGTAACTATTATGGGACAGATTTAGAAGATTTTTATCTATTTTTGTTTCGTTATCCTTCATATCCCATCATTCTTGTCCCATAATAGTTGTTACATTTAGTATATGATATATATATATATATATATATATATATATGCAAAGGTAATATCTTTCATAGGAAATAGGTAGCTTTAAAGTCTTCTATTTTGATAGGCATAACAATAATAATAGAGTATGCTGTTTTGCTGTCTATCAACTCCAGGTCATGGCGTGTGAAATAAATTTGTAAATCCTTTTTATTAAGTATTGCTTAGTTTGTTAGTATTATTCACCCTGAGTGTTCTGTAAGGATCACTTTGAGAAACCCTATATTACGCATAAAAAAAGTAGAAAATGTACATCTTTAAAAATATATATTGATGTTTATCTTTATAAAATAGAATTCGTTGTAACATCTTTTGGGTATTGTTAAAAGTTTGTTTGTTTTTTTTTTCAGCATTTTTTTCTGGTTTAATACCGTCTCTAGACTAACTTACCTTTTTTTTTCCATTTTTATCAATTAGCACCAGGATGGTTGCTTGAAAAATATTGCTCTATTCAAGGCCACTTAAAAATAACAACCATGTTATGTTACCCTTAGAAAGTCATTTAAAAGCAAAGTAATTTTTATTTTGGACGATAAAATAAAGTAAATTTTTAATGATTTAAAAAAAGAAAAGAATTAAGCTGTCTTTAAAAGACGACTTAATGTTTCTTTAACATAATAAAAAGTAATTTTTTACAACGAGGAAATGCTTTAAAATATTCAGCTGATAAATCAAAAGTTGAATGAAAAATAAAATTCTTCTTGAGGTACCCAGTTTTAGATCATGTAATTAAATTGTATTTTTAAAGTAAAATATACCAATTATTTTTATTTTTTTTATCTATTCCCATTTCTAGTTTGAAAAATAAAAATATATAGAAAAACAAAAAAAACGTGGTTAATGAAAAAAAACAAACAAAAAAAATAAATTTTCACAACGAACATTCTTGATTAAAAAATGCATTAAAAGAAATATTTTTCAAAATAAATTTACAGTTAAATTTAGAACAAACAACAAAAATAAACGACATTTAAATAAACTTAAACAATAAAACAAAAGAAAAACGTTTTTACCTTTTTATTTTCTTCCTTAGGTATTTTTCAAATCCAAATTTAGTTATTTGATATGATCTAGATATAAAAAGATATATGAGGATCTGTATAGATTATGTTTTTGTAGGTACTACAGCCAGCGATTTCTTTCTCGTTTTTTTTTATCTTCCTTCTTTTTTTTTCAAAAAAAAATTGTTAAAAGATAAACAGACTGCTTCTTATGAAAGGCGCATATCACCTCGTGTTCCAAAATAAATATTAAAGGGAGGTAATAAGAAGATACACGAACCAAGGGAAGTAATCACGTTTACTTGATTAAGTAGTAGTTTGGTACAAGGCCTGAAGAAGGAAGTTACTTACCAAGTAACAGAAACTCACCAAAAAGTGAGCGGATAGAAAACGCTCCTTTAGCCATTCTGAGGCATTTTCTATCCGCTCACTTTTTGGTGAGTTTGGTACAAGGCCTGAAGTACATTATTGATTAATTGATTGAGATAAATAGAATGTCAACCCGCCCATGACTGTTTCATACCAAGAGGTTGGGGAATCGTGTTCAGTTATATTTACACTTTTTGTAAAGTTGTTTCGCACACAGTTATTAAATATTATTCCTATCTTATACAAATATTTATAATGTTTCAAGTAACTATTTCTATTTAATAATAATTTTTTGAACATTGTTATAAGGTTTCAAGTTAGTAATGAACAATAATCTTTAGTAAACAAATTTTAAGTAACTATTCTTAATACAAACAATTTACAGTTACATGGCATTAAGTATTTCTATTGAATATGAATAGGGGAGAGACATAGGGGTTCACATACTGGATTATGACATCATAGCAAGTGAATTTGAACTACAATCATGCTATTAGGTTCATTTAGGTTGGGTTCTTTGTTTAATGGTATATCAACCTTTGTAGGTTATTTAATGCCAAATCTACTCTCCTAGAAGAACAGTAATGGTACTATTTAACCTATAGCTAGGAGGATAAGGGGGCTCATACCTTTCCCAAGGGTATTTGTCTGAAAGTGAACGTAATAGCACGACTGGAGTTCAAACTCGCTTACTATGATTCTGTAGTCCATTGCTTTAACCATTACACCATGAGGACACCCCCGCTATTAGGTTCACTTTTGGACTAATTCTCTTGGGAATCTATTTGACCCATACATGGGACCCTAACAGGTACTATCACTCCAGATCAGAGGGGACCTAGGGGTAATGGCAATGAAATGATACTTCAAACCCCTCATATCTCTAGAACTGGAGCTTCACTATCAAATGCAGTTGAGTGACATACTTAAGATCTACACGTTTTTATTTTTAGTTAAATTAGCTAAGAAAATGTAAATCAGAATATTCTAGAAAAAAAAGGATCCAAACCTCACTAATTTAGAATATTTTTAAGCCAATCAGCAAACACATAAATTAGAACATTCTCGAAAAAACAGATCAAAGATTTTTCATAGAACCAAAAAATAGGTGCCTTATTAACCAATTCAAACATCTTAGTAAAAACTATTTCAAACATCTTAGTAATTTCTACTATTCTCATAGGTTAGATCAGGTCACAAGTTGTGTTTACCCATACGTCCATACATTTGAACTTTAGCTGACCTGAACTAAAATCTACTTGGTTAACTTAGAATGTATTATTTCAATCTATTCAAAGAGTATAAGAACCCAGAATATTTTAGTTCAAATAAGGAGGCGGTACACACATGGAAGAAAAAGTCAGACGCACTTAAATACACTAACACACCAACAGTGGGCTTGAATGACCAATAGATTAAGTGACTTAGACATACCAGAACTCACACACACCCGCACACATACATATGTATGTAAGTAGGAGTTGACCTCTCTCTTTCTCACTAAAAATTCTTGACTAAAATATTCTTGTTTTGACATACAAACACACACCTGTATACATAGCAAAATGTTATGAACATTACTACCTTTTTATTTGTTATTTGTCCAGTTGTGATAAAGTAAAATTGTTTGTTTTTAACATTCTTGTTTTTGTCAATTTTCTTTCGTCTACGTTTGTTTGTACAAATTGTGTTGTATATTGTGGAACTGGCACTCGGATTTACATTTTAGAGGAATACTTATTCCTCTATACATACTCAGGACCCCTCTTTTTTTGAGGGGTCTTATTCTTTTACAGAGGATACAGTCAGCATATTGTAAACCCTACTAACAGTGCACCAGAAATACAGTGTATTCTGTGAGAACCAAACTCACTAGTAATGTTCTGATAAACATCATAATAAATGGGACACCCATGACTGGGGGACCAAGAGCTATAAAACATACTTTGTATTACACATATTCATTACACATTTCAACACTAGATTATATTACATGGAGAAAGTTATTACCTTCTTAGGACTTTTGACAGCCTTCCTAAGAGAGATATTTAAATACAACAAAACCTTGTTCTTGACTGATTGTCAAGTCACACTGAAAGCATCAGTTCACATCAGATCCCTGAAGTTAACGAATTGATGAGCCAGTTCATTACTTAGATGGGTGACCATTTAGTAATAGTTGGTATCATAAGCAAACTGAGGTCTGAATGCCAGACTAAGCAAAACCTTACTATTTAAGTGACCTTTGAATGAAAATGACTAATGTTTAGGGATATTACAGAAAATCAACCATAAAATATGGAATTTCAGAATTGTACAATGGTTTTTATGTATAAAAACAGACTAGAATAAAAATGACAGACCAACTAAAATTTGAATTAAATATAAATAATTTTATTTTCTTAAATCAATCATCATTTATTTGACTGCAGATGGAAAATTTAGGCTATTTATTACAATATTTCAAGTTGTAATTAAAGGTTTGTGACCTCAAATCACTAGTTCCGTTTGGTTTTATAGCACATCAACCATTATAGGTTATAATGCCAAATCTATTTTTATATTTATAAACAGTTCTATTTCAAACAATTCAATTTAGCATAAGTACACAGTTTAAATGTCAAAAAACAGTTCCATTTAAAAGAATTCAGTTTAACATAAGTACACAGTTTAGTTCTATTTGACCCATAGATAGGACCCGATCAGGTGCTACCACTCCAGGCCAGAGTGAACCTGGGAGCAATGGTAATGAAGGGGTACTCTACATTCCCCAAAGCTCCAGTATTACTGGAATCTCACAGTCATATCTTGAACACTTGTTGGGGGGATCTTACCCCTCTGCAGAGAAGTAGTCGGTGTATTCTACAGCCCCAGCCAACTGGGCAATCATTAGTTTGAAGAATTCTGGTTGCTGGAAGACAAGTTATGAAAATTGAAAACTACAATAAGACTTAATAATAATCTTGTGTACACACACTTATACATACAGACATACAAATATGTACACACATATACACATAAATACAAACATGTATATAACAAAGACCCATCTCACATTCCTAAAGCTTGTTAATAAATTTATGATAAACACAATATGGTGCTAACATATAAATGAAACAATAAACTAAAAATAGTCAAAATAAAGTCACTGGACAATATATCATCTGTGCACCCACAGTAGTTAAATATATATATATATATATATATATATATAGGTATTATTCGGTCCAGTTAAACCAGAGTTGGGAGTAATTCCTTCAGGACAAGAAAATCATTCAGGGGCTGAACATTTAAATTTTCCTGGTGGAGAGCTCAATGTAATTTTTTACAGAGCAATATTTCTTTAAAGAAAAAACCAAAGACCGGTTATTTTAGGATTATAAATTTATTTCCATCCTGTTTTTCAGTTTCTGGTGTGAACCAAAAACACGAAGAAAAATATAATAGGACTTCTTCAGATCCAATGGATAAATATATAAATATATATATATATATATATATATATATATATATGTGTGTGTGTGTGTGTGTGTATTTGGGCAGCATTTCTTCATTCATACATATTTGATTAAACAATAGAGACATCCTTTTCCTATACATTTTTGTTTTTATCCTTTCGAGTTGCTAGATCAATTTTATGGTATCTGGCAGGAATTGGTTAATAAACTTCCCATGATTAATTGGTGTAGACAAAGGATGTTTAATCAAATGTACATATATATATATATATATATATATATATATATATTTAGAGAGAGAGAGATAAATAAACTATATATGTGAGGTCCAGCTGAAAAGTTCCAATGAAATGTGGTCAAATGAAGTTTATTTTTTAATATCATCCTTCTAGTGATCCATACATTTCTTTCATCAATGTTACAGTGCTTTCATCCCATTGGTAAAAAAAGTCATAAACAGCAAATGTGACTTCATCATATGAACTTTTCCCAAGTCCACTCTGGCCCAAAGTGGTAGCACCTAATAGGGTCCTATCTATGGGTCAAATAGAACTAAACTGCGTACTTATGCTAAACTAAATTGTTTGAAATAGAACTGTTTTTGACATTGAAGCTATGTACTTATGCTAAACTAAATTGTTTGAAACAGAACTGTTTTTAAATAGAACTAAACTGTGTAATGATGCTAAACTGAATTGTTTGAAATAGAACTGTTTTTTACATTGAAGCTATGTACTTATGCTAAACTAAATTGTTTGAAATAGAACTGTTTTTAAATAGAACTAAACTGTGTACTGATGCTAAACTGAATTGTTTGAAATAGAACTGTTTTTAAATAGAACTAAACTGTGTACTTATGCTGAACTGAATCATTTGAAATAGAACTGTTTTGACATCTAACTGAACTGTTTTGACATTTAACTGTTTGTAAACAAAAACTATACTTATACTTAACTGAATCGTTTGGGATTTGATTCAGCATTAAATGACCCAAAAAGTGTTGATACACCATAAAGCAAAACAACCAACCAAACAACAAACTCTAGCCTGTGTTGGGTAACATGTCAGAGCAAAGGAGAAACAGTGAATTCAAAACCTGAGGAATGTTGTTATTTGTTAAGCCTTAGATATGGAACACAGGCATCATTTTGCTTATAGTATCTGCTTTTGTGTAAGTGGTCACCTATCTAAGTAGTGAACATGAGGAGTGTTATTCATAGAATCTGTTGTACAGTGATGAATCATTCTTCTGTTATCAGCTCATCTGATATAACTTTATATATATATTTATATATAGTGATGGTTTATGATTATCACTAGATCACTTTGTGAGTTGATGTTGGACCAAATTTTGCAGCATTATTAAATAGTGCTCAATATTAATGATAGTGCTTTTATACACACACACAAACACACACACACACACACACATATATATATATATAGATATATACAGATAGATAAATTTAAACCCAAGTTGAATAAGACATGAATCATACACACACACACACACAAATGGAAATAAACATATATATATATATATATATATATATATATATATACAAAAAAATCTCAAGAAACACATTCACACACACAGAGAAAAAATAACTATAAGTGAAATCGGAAACCACTCCAACACACACACACACACACACACACACAACATATCAAATATCAAAAGTAAATAAGGGATAAAGTAGGCTAAGAGAAACACATTCTAAGAAAAAGGAAGGACCAACATTCATTAAAAAAACAAAAAACCATAAGTAAGTAAAAACCATTCAAATTACAAACACTAGTAAGTTTAAGTTTCATTGAATACCCCATTAACTAGACCTTGTGCCAGACATGTTCTCTGACAAAAGCATCAAGCTGGAAACATATATATATAGATATATACACACAAACATACATAGATATTTATATATATATATATATATATATATATAGAGAGAGAGAGAGAGAGACAAAAACAATTAGGAAAAAAAGTTACCAGTAAATTTCAAACCACACTACCTCATATACATACAAAAAAATCCCCAAGACACACACTCACACACAGAGGAAAAATAACTGTTAGTGAAATCCAAAACCACTCCAACCTCATGCTCACACACACACACCAACAAAACATATCAAATATCAATGAGGAGTAAAGCAGATTAAGGTAAACACACTCTAAGAAAAAGAGAGGATGACCTCTATACAAACCCATCATCATCATGTCATGCCATCAGCATGGATCTCCCTGACCCACTCCTGCCACCCTTCTCTATTGTCAATCACTTGCTTCAGGTAGGTCTTCAAGGCTACATCCTGTTTCAGCACAGAACTGTTGTATGTAGGTTCTAGCTGGTCGTCCTGCCTTTGTTCATCCATGTGAGAGGGTCCACAGGAGTACATCACTTATGAGTTCGTCCCTACTTCTCCAGTAGTGTCCTGCATGTCTGGTTCGACTAACTTGGATAGTTTTCGCGATGGGTGGTAAGTGGCTGTACAGTTGCTACTTTGTAGAGTGCTGCCTCAACTGAAGATCATTCAAACTGCAAACACAAGTGAGTTCAAGTCTCATTGAGTACCCCATTAACAAGGCCTTGTGCCATATATGTTCTCAGACGAAAGCAACAAGCTGAAAACATACACATATGTAAAAACATAATAAATAAATTTAAAAAATGAATTAAATAAATAAATTAAAAAAATACAAATCTCTTTGTGGACCTATCTTAATATATATATATATATATATATATATATAGATAGATAGATAGATAGATAGATAGATAGATTTATTACTGACTTATACATATAGTGGTGTCTGTGACCTTGGGTTTCATGCTTTATGCATTCATCAGACAGATGAATATATATATATATATATATATATATATATATATATATATATATATATATATATATATATATGGAGGGGTTTGTGATGTAATGGTTACTGCTTTAGGAAATGGATATGGCAATCTTGAATGAAGCTGTTTACATTTTATATACCCCTCAGAAAGGTACAAGTATGAACCCAACTATTCTCCCTCCAGCAATGGAGACTGTGCAGACTGTGCTCTTTAATCTTGGTTTGGCAACCAGTGTCTACTGATATATGAATACTCATGAAATCATATATACAACAAACAAGATTTGGCATTTAATAACCTGCAAGGTTTGGTATGCCACTAAAGAAAAAACCAACCAACTAAACAAAATTGTCCACAAACTTTTTTCTCATTCTCTAACAACTCATTTAAAAACAAAGATATTTACCTATCACCTATTTGACTGGGCCATTGGCCTAATGAGTAGAGTGTTTGCTAATGGTCCAAGGGACTGGTGTTCAATCCCAGCTTGAGTCATACCAAAAACTCAAAAATGGTACTTGATGCTACCTTGCTTAACACTCAGCACTATAAGGTAAAGATCAAGGGTAAAGTGGAGCAATCCAGGGAATTGAGTAGCGCCATCCCCTACATTTCAGTGTTACAGCTATTGAAAAGGGAGCCTTCTGATCACTCCCGACTAAGGTCACTAACTTAACATCCTTTTTTATTTGCTCATTGGGTTATGGTGATATAAAAACAAATTAATTTAAGTTTACTCTGTAGTTGATGCCGAAAACATAAATTGAACTACTATTGTATATAAGTACACGCATACGCATAGATATATAGGTAGAGTGTGTGTGTGTGTGTGAGAGAGAGAGAGAGAGAGAGAGAGAGAGAGAGAGAGAGAGAGAGAGTTAAATATATACGAACAGACTGGCAGATAGATAGATAGATAGATAGATAGATAGATATGAATAAACTGAGATAGATAGATAGATAGATAGATAGATAGATAGATAGATGGGTTATTGCAATATAAAAAGAAATTAATTTAAATAAATCAAACATAAAAATTAAAATAAAAAACAAGATATGGCATTAAATAATCCACAATAGTTGATATGCTATTGAACAATAATCAAATCAAACTTGAATATGTGATGGGCACTTTCACAGCACATATTCTAAAGGAAATTCTTATTCACAATAAACAAATGAATCCCAAACAATTGTATGTATCTGTGTATAACAGATATACGAAATTGCTTAAGTTTTATTCATTAATCACTTCCCTTTCACCTGGGGCTGTAAAATACATTGACTGCACCTCTGCAGAGGGGTAAGACTCCACACATGAGTGTCCTTGTTTTAACACAAAACTGTATCTGAAGGTGAGACTCCAGTTCTGTGACTTTGGGGAAGGTGGACTACTCACTTCATTGCCATTTATGTATCAAATAGGACTATTCAATCATTTACTAAAGATTATTTTTATCAGTTATTTGAAACCATACAGCTGTGTGCAAATTATTTATATTAGATAGGAATACTTGATAAAGAAAATTGATAGTGTTAGAAAAGAATACTTGAAACCATTTAACTGCATGCAAACAAATGAGCTCAAACAACTAGTATAAAAATAAAGTTACCAATAAACTATTCACTTACAAATCATATATACATAAACAGGATTTGGCATTAAATAACCCACGAGGTTTAATATGCCATAAACAAAATAACCAAACAAAATTTTCTAACTTTCGTCTTACTCTCCAACAATTCATTTAATAACAAAAATATTTACCTACCATTTGTATATATACGTAATATATGTAATATATACTATATATATATATATATATATGCTATATATATATATATATATATACTGTAATATATATATTAAGAGTTTTTTGCAATGCCATTTATCAAATATTTCTATCTAATACACGGTGTGGCAGAAATACTTCCCACATTTATGCTGCCACCCTGTGGTACAAGTGAACTTATGTTATATAACATGACATGGATTTTCGGTTCATTCCTGGTGACCCCGTGTGCTTCACATTTTGATTAGGAAGATGACAGCGCGTCAGGGCACTTGGGTACAACAGGTGTGTAACCGGAAGGAGACCACGTAATAAGAACCACGCAGTAGATTTAGACAGAGTGCAGAGAATCGGGTCAAGCGAGGGACATGCAGCTGATCAGGTCATCTCTGACAAGCTTGCAAGGGGGTGCAAGTGTTGGTGCCATTGCTTGCACCCCCTGGCTCCCAGAAGAAGATATGGGAAGAAGCCCTATCTCCGAGTATATGTCTCTCCATCTATCTCTCAACTAACATCAAACTGTGGGCCCTTTTCTAAAATAAAATGAGAGATATATTTTTATAAAGAAGTGTTTCGTTCATTCATTGAAGTGTAAATCATCTTTGATTGTTTCCGCTTGTATTATCATTATGGCTATACAACACTAAGATCCATCTAGCTGATGTCTTCTTTTTAAAAATACAATCAGTTACAGTCATGGCTTAGACCAAGGCACACTATGCATTTGCTGTTGAAACAATTAAAATTGGTGAATCTGTAATTGCTACACAGAGAGCTTTTAGTGCTCATTTCATATCATGTTGGAATGATGCTGTTTTGGATAGAAATATGATACTGCTATGGGTTGAAAATTCTATTCAGAGCAGCATCATTCCAGTGTAACATGAAATGAGCATGGAAAGCTCTCTGTGTAGCAATTACAGATTCACCAGTTGTAAAAAAAATGTTTCAACAGCAAATTCACAGTATGCACCAGTCCAAGCCATCACTTGCACTTCAGAGGTGACAGTTTCAAATGGGTGAGATATTTCTATAGCACCCTGTAAAAATAATTTGCATAATTGTATGGTTTGAAGTACTCCTATCTAATACTAATAATTGTATAGGCTCAAGTATTCTTATCTAATACTAATAATTATATAAGTAAGTTGGCTGACCATAATCAAGGGCGACCCAAAGGCTCCCTGTTCAATAGCTAATAATAATTATATAGTAAGTAAAGTTGATGACCATAGTTGAGGGGTACCCGAAAGCTCCATCTTCAATAGCTACTACACCGAGGTGTAGGGAAGGGTGCTACTCTATTTCCTGGATTGCTCCATTTTACCCTTGATCCATATCTTATAATACTGTGTTAAGCAAAGTAGCATCAAATACCAATTTTTGAGTCTTTGGTATGACTTGACCTGGGATTGAACTCCAGTCTCATAGCCATTGGCAAACACTCTACCCAGTAGGTCAATGAGCTGGTGTAGTTTCAAGTAATTATTTCTATTTAATGATAGTCATTTGTTATATGGTTGCAAGTAATAATAATCCATAGTAAATAATTATAGCTTCAAGTTACTATTCTTAATGTAAATAATTTGCACAGTTATATGGTATCAAGTATTTCTAGCTAATGCAAATAATTTTCAAACAGATCTATTTGACTCATAGATGGGACTATAACAAGTAGTACTACTTTAGTTCAGAGTGGACCTGGAAGTAATGACAATGAAGGGGTACTTTACACTTCCCAGAATTGGAGCCTCATCATCAGATGCAGTTTGGTGTAATACCCAGGATACCAATTTTTGGTAGGTCAAATAGATCTGTTTAAAAATTATTTGGCCTTGATCCTATTTACCAACCCCTTCGCTCAGGCAGGATATGACACAAGGTCAATTTTTGAGCGGAGTTTAACAGATTTGAATTCAGAGTTTTCCTTCTCCTAGACTTAGTTGCCTCACCAAGGCTGAAGAACCCAGTCTGTCCTACTATTTACCCATAGCTGAAGGGAGAATAATTGGATTCATACCTTTCCCAAGGGTATTAGTGCTATGTGAAATGCAAGATTTGAACTCGAGTCACCGTGTCCATTTCCTACGATGATAACCATTACACCAAGAGCACCTCCATAAATTATTTGGCCTTGATAAAACTGGTAAATAGAAGCCAAAAAATCTCTTAAACAGCTACACAAAAAGTATAAATATGTATGTTAAATATATGTAATTCCCTAAACTTTATATATAAAATAAACCAAGATGTGTTGACATGACATTAAAAATCAATCAATCAATCAAAATCTTAAAACAAATCTACAATTCCTACAATTAAATAGTCCAAAAAAAAAGAAAAAAGAAAAAAAAAGAAAAATTACAGTTGGGTAAATACAAATAATACAAATAAAAAAGAAACTTCAATCTTGTAATCCATATTTTATTCAGAAAAGTTATGGCATCTTCAGCTTCCATGTTTGTTCAAATAAAACATTTTTATGCTGGATACGAAAAAAAAAATTTAATTAATAGGTCCCAACAAAAATCAATCCATGGGATCCCAGTGATTCCAAACATGAATCATTGCATTCAAAAAAAAAAAGAAAAAAAAAAAGACGCTGTTGTCAGTCTTGTTTGATATGAGGTACTTTATGAAAAAGAGACACAAATTTACCAAATTCTTAAAATCAAGTCATCTTTGGTAACTTTGTTCTACACTTTTTCATTGGTTTTGTACAAGGAGTAATAATCCATTATTATGTTTCCATTAAACAGAAAATTTGAGGCAGAATTGATGATAGTAAGGATTAGTTTTTAATAATGATAATGATGTTGCTTCAAATATGAAGTAATGCAATAATAATAATAATAATGATAAAAATCTGAAGTTATTATAGTATAAATCTACACTTACATATTATTGTAATATCTTCCAAATAACTAAAAAGATATCAACCAGTTCATAATTTACAATACTATATACATGAGTGATTTTAGAAGGTTGTCTGTTAGGCCACTGTTCATGAATGGTGTCCATTAAATTTATCTACAGATACAAATCATTAGACTCAAACTGCAGCAATATATTCTTAAACAGCAACCTCATCATGTCATATCATGTTAGCCATGAAACTAGGATCATCCACTTGAGACACATGCATTGCAAAAATGACCAAATATGCATCTCTGGTTGACAGGTTTGTTGTGGCACAGGTCGCCATGGAAACTTCCAGTATTGTTGGCAGGTGCACCTCCACTGTACTTCAAATAATAGACAGAAAGGTTTGTTTTTTTTTAACTTCGTAGAACAACCTCAAGAAATGACTTATGTAACATTTCTCTCTAGCCATTGTCATGGTAATATTGTTGCCATTCAATCAGTAGGATGAACAGTTTATTTTTGTTGATGAAAAAATTATTTATTTTAATTGGTAAAGAATTCATCTGGAGATATAATTTACCTATATTAAAGTATATAAAACATATTTTAACATATATATGTGTGTGTGTATATATATATATATATATATAATTTTAACAAATATGATAGGATAAGAGATATACAAGTTAATATCTTTGATTTAATCTAAGCCATTTGGTTTAAACTATTGATTATGCTTAGATATAAAAAAATAATTTCATTGGTAAATTTTATCTGCTGATAAATTGTATTCTTAGACAACTTGTTTTAGATGAATTTTAATAATAGCTAAATTGTAGACAAATCCAAATATATATATATATATATATATATATATATATATATATATATATATATATATATATATATATATATATATATATATATATATGATAGAATAGATATAAATGTATATGAGAAAGAAAAAGACAGTTTAGAAAATGATTTCTTTCACATTCTGTTGGATTTCATTCCACACTTTACTTCCATATATATACATACACAAAGAAACATACATACATACATACATACATATACATATGTGTGTGTGTGTGTGTGTGTGTGTGTGTGTGTGTGTGTGTGTGTGTGTGTATCTAATGTACAAAGACATGAATTACACAGTTCCAACAAAATTCAGATTCAGGACTTAAGTTCAAATCACATTGAAAGCACTATTCATTTCATTAAAGTTAAGCATCTAGGAGCCTTTTCAGTAAACAGAAGGGTGACCATTAAAAACTAGATACTGTAAGCAAATTATAGCCTGTATACCAGACTAAGCAAACCTTAGTAAATAACTCAATTCACATTAAAAGACTATTAGAAATACAGAACAAAGTTTAAAGATATTAATTCTTCAAGTTTTAAAAGTTACCATCCTTGATTTTATTGTTGTTTGGTTTAAACTATTACATATATTTTGACTTTGTAGCAAAAACAGTCTCTTATGTAGCACAGCAACAATGTCTGATTTCGACTGGACACTGGAACACTTTCAAAGAACTCTGGTTTTGCTTGTTTGTTATTTAATTACATATCAATCTTCACAGGTTATTTAATGCCAAATCCATTCTTTTAGAAGGACAGTAGTGGTACTATTTTATCCAATGCTGGGAAGATAAGAGGGTTCATACCTTTCCCAAGGATGTTTGTCTGATAGTATGACTGGGGTTCAAACTCACATACTACAATTCTGCAGTCCAGCACTTTAACCATTACACCACAGCTACACCCCCACCAAAGAGCTCTAATTAGGCACACACTGCAACACATCAATCTGAATTATGTGGAGTGCAAAAGCCAACTGTTGTCCTAACAAAAACTTGCCTATTCATTTATTTTGCCAAACCTCCAGTTCACCAGAAAAATTAGCATTTTGCACATGCTACCAGCCTCTGTCTGGCTTGGTGACACATACACTGTGTCATTACAGCGCTGACTCATATGGTTCACTTTGCTTACAATTTGCTCGTTCTATAAGTAATTTTAGGTTACATCACTTAGGCCCTTTTGGACCTCCAAGGTAATTCACCAGTACAGACCTAAAAATATAATTTTGTAGGTAAATTAAAATCTGTAGAGAAATTATTATAGGAAAATTGTTTTGAAAGAATTAGAATTGTAGATAAATTCACTTAAAATCATTTGTATATATACAGTATTTAACAAAAAAGAGGCGGGAGTCTCACAGGTGCAGTGGTTAGCATACTGGACTGCAATATCGTAGTAAGAGAGTTCAAATTCCAGTCATTCACTTTTGGACCAATAACCTTGGAAAAGATATGAACTTCCTTATCTGCCCCTTCAAAAGCTATGGGTTAAATAATACCACTGCTGTCATTCTACAAGGATGGCTTTGGCATTAAATAACCCATAAAGGTTGATATGCCATTAAAAACAAAGAAACAAAAAAAATCAACAGACAGTGATAAAATTGAACAATTTTTTTTATTACTGCCACAAAATTTAATTTAGACACACATAGGAAGTGATTACTTTCCCTGATTAGAGTTGTTAACACAACTAATAAAAAATTTGGATATCAAATCAAGGCAAAGAAAATTCAAAGAAATTTCCTATTTTTTGGTATTTCTGAGAATCTTATTTTTAGAAAGTTATGATTTTTTGCTACAACTAAAGGAATATTGACAACAATAATAAAGACAAATAATCATGCCCATTGGCCTAGTGGGTAGAGTCTTTGCCAATGGCCTAGGAGACTGGGGTTCAATCCCAGATCGAGTCATACCAAAGACTCAAAGAATGCTACTTAATGCTGTTTTAATACTCAGCATTATAAAATACGAATCAAGGGTAAAGTGGAACAATACAGGTAAAAGAGTCATGCCCTCCCCTACACCTCAATGTAGTAGCTAATGAAAAAGAGCCTTTGGGTTGCCCTCAACTACAGTTGCCAACTTTATTTACTTTATGTGTGTCTAAGACATTGAAGTTTCATTAGAATCTATGGCAATAATTTAAAAATGGTTCAGTTTTTTCACTCTCAGTATTTTTTTCGGGGGTGGGGTCTAATACTGTAGATTAACTCCATCACAAGAGTGAGTCATTTCCCACCATTTCAAATTAACTTGATTGAAGTGTGAGAATTTGTTACTTAAAACACTATGAAAAAATTAATAATACTTCTATCCCACTAAAAGTACTGGTTAATTTTATTGGTATAAATAAACAATCAAAAAGATTTACTGTCATGTGAACCTTTTCAATTGCATTAAACTTGTTACTTCCCTATTAGATTGAGTACAAATTGTTCTAGTTGGTTGGTTGGTTGGTTGGTTTTTATGGGCTATTCAATGCCAAATCCTGTTTACATACACACACACACACACACACACACACACACACACACACATATATATATATATAGTTCAGCAATGTTACCAATGAACTATTCAATTAAAAATCATATATATATATATATATATATATATATATATATGATTTTTAATTGAATAGTTCATTGGTAACATTGCTGAACAACCCAGAGTTCATTTGTTGGCACACAGTTAAATGGTTTCAAGTATTGCTATCTCACACTAATAGTTTTATCTGCACACAATTAAATGGTTTCAAGTATTGCTATTCAACACTAATAATACTATTTAACATCAGTCATTTGTTTGCATATAGTTAAATGGTTTTAAGTATAGTAAATGATAAGATAGTTCTATTTGACCCATAGGTGGAACCCTAACAGGTACTACCACTCCAGGTCAAAGTGGACCTAGGAGTAATGGTAATGAAGGGGTACTCCACATTCCCCAGAGCTCAAGAACTGGAGCCTCACCATCAGATGCAGTTTAGTATCATATCCAGAACAATTATTGGTGGTGTTGATGGTGTGTGTATGTGTGTGTGAGTGTGTGTGGGAGGTCTTACAGAGATGCAGTCAGAGTATTCAAATTGTTCTGTAAAAAATAAAAGAATATTAATTCTTCTCAGAAAATTTTTTTTGCCTGCTTCGTCTCTATCATTCTAATGTCTTCACTTATCTGTATATCATAAAAATTTCCTTGTGTGTGTTTGTGTGTCTATATAAATATATTTGCAATGTAAAATAAAAATAAAATAAATACAACTTAAACTGTTTTTTTTTCTTACATCTAGAATAAAGTCAAATACAGACCATGGATATTACATGCATTATTTATATACAAATGAAATTCAAGCAATTAAATACATCTGCATATCTGTTATACAAAGATACATGCATGTAATATAAGCAGAGAAAGAGAGATCAAAATATGTCATTTTTTCTCTCTCTCTCTCTCTCTCTCTCACTTTTTTTTTATTAAAGTTTAAAACCAAGTAATCATCACAAGGCTTTGAATATTACTGCCAGTTTCATGATAGCAAATTGATCAGTTTTAAACATTTTTAAAAAGTGATTTTATCCAATCAATATTCAACTTATATATATATATGTATATATATTTATGTAGTTTACAATACTTATGAATAAAGAGTGATAGAGCATATATAGGTTTAAGTTAGGGACACATTCAATGGTGTTTGATGACTGTCACTTTCTTAACCATGCAATCACCAGACCACAAACATATATGCTCCCCCATGGAGGTTGAGCACTCTGGCGAAGGAATTTTCGGCCGCCGCTTGCATAATGCAAAGCTCTGGTAGCTGATAGGGTATAAAAATGTAAACAATCGGACACTGCTGCTGCTGCTACATAAATACCTTAAAAAAATTCCCTTAGCCAACGTGGTACTCTTGTTGGCCAAGCGGTCTGAGACTTAGTCTAACATAAAGTTGGATGGGTTTCGATCCCGGCTTCGAGCGTCCTACTTGTCTAGCCACACTGAAGAGTTTTGATAGAACAAAACAGTCTGTCTGTGGATGACTATATATATATATATATATATATATATATATATAGGCATGTATGTAACTGTAGTCCAGTAAAAATAGGACATCTTAGCAAGATTTTTATAAGCTCAAAATAATTAAAATGCTCTGAGAGAATAAAGCAATTTCCAGTTTAATTTGCAACTGAATGATGATTTGATGGAGTGGGGGAGGCTCTGTGTTTTCAATAAAGATAATTTCTTAGGCATCTAAATTCTCACAATAATGGAGATAACTATAAAGTGCTACTTTGAATCTGTCACTCTTTTCTAAATAGAAGCATCAATATCATCATGGACAGCTGTTACAACAAGAACCCAACAGTTTAACAAGTCATCTAGTCTTACTTAAAATCTATCCTGGCAATAACTTCTGAAAAAAGCTACAAATGTCAGACGGAATTAATTTAGATGGGAACAACACAAGGATGCTGCATGCTGTTTTGAACAGATCCTGGAAGCAGCACCCCACAAAACAGCAGTTGTAAGACTACTTATCTCCCATCTCACAAGAAGGGCAAGCAGAACATGCTGGGCACTGCAGGGAGAAGTAAGGAGAAACTCATAAGCAACATTCTCATTATGAACTCCTTCACACAGACACACCAGTGTTGGCTAACCAGCTAACACTTACATTCATTAGCTCTGTACAGACACTGGTTGCCATCTAGAGGACTAGCCAAGTATGATGGCTAATAAGAGAGAGTCAAAGGAATCTGTGTTATTGTTATGTCGATGATGAGGAAATGTTGAAAAATGGAAAAAAATCCAATGATAGGATTTGGGCAAAGTTAGAGGATCAGTGGCAACAGATTAAATAAGGATTATCTTCAATATCAATTGGTCCAATAAAAACTATTATTCCATCAAAATTTGGAAATACAGATAGAAAATTGGATTTTTTTCTTTTTTAATAGCCTCCTCTAGATGTTTAAAAAACTAGGAATTCCTTCTCAACAAACCCACAGAAATCAATCTGAGAGCCCCTGATTGAGAAAAAAAGATTCCTACTAATACAACATTGATAATGTTATTTCAAAAGAAAAAAAAAAAGAAAGATTATCTTTAGTCTAAATCTAATCAGTTAAATTCATCATGTGGCAAATATTGTTTGGTAAATTTATCGCCAGTAAATTCATCATGTAGTAAATCTATCGGAGGTAAATTATTCATAGATAAATTCAGAATTTAATCATTGTTTTTAAGCATTTAATAAAAAAAGCTTTAGGGTTAGGGTTAAGGAAACCCTATATTATAAGAGGAATTCATCTCATTAGATGAATTTACTGGTGATAAAATTTACCATATGATCAATTTACCGACAATAAATTTATCTAGTATCCTTGAAAAATGTGTACTAAGAAAATTAGTGCTACTTTAAAGGATTACCAGGGATTTTGTGGAAACCTGGTTAATAACCACTGTTTTTAAATGAGGTAAGAAAAATTTCAAATTTTGATAAATTTTACTGGAAAAGACAAAAAAATTTTTTTCGTTTTCAATCAAAGTAATTTCATTATAAACAGTTAATTTTTTTTTTTTAATTTTCATATTTGAGATTTTTTTTTTAGGAGTAAGGAGCCAAGAGTCCTCTTAACTCACAAACAGTCAGCACAGTTATACAAGTAAATAAATGAAAATTATAAAAGGTTCTTGCTCGGAAAATCCAAGTTGAGGTTTACTTTTGTCTAAACAATAATCTAATCACTCTTTTTCTTTTACACAGAATATATATATATATATATATATATATATACACACACACACACTTAAAGCATTGCCAATAAATAAGTACATGCAAAACAATTTTTGATAAAAATTCAACTTTCTTTTAAACCAAAGATGCCAGGATTTTATTATTTCTGGTGGAACATTAGATACTAAAAAGAATTATCAAAAAAGAATTATTAAAAAAGTCTCTGTAAATCAACATGCGAAATCAGTGTTTTCTTTATCTCTATCTCTCTGGAATTATTTTTTTCTTTCTTCTACTTTTTTTTTTATGCAAAGTACAGGTCATTTGCATAAGCAGAATTTTGGCACCACTCAGCCACCACTACAATTGGGTTTTCATTAGTGGCCGTCCCGGGTTCTTGCTGCCCATTTTCTTCTGCACAGACAACATACCAAGCATCATCTCTTTGACCAATAAAGGACGGCCTTTCTCACTAATGCCAGCCGGTGGTTCACATATACTCAAAATAGAAATTATTAGGTATTAGTCAACCATAGTCAAGAGTAACCTGAAGGCTCCTTTTTCAATAGCTACTACACTGAAATGTAGAGAAGGGCACAACTCTATTCCCTGGATTGCTCCACTTTACCCTCAATCCATACCTTAAAATACTGAGTGTTAAGCAAGGCTGCATCAAGTACCATTTTTTTTAGTCTTTGGTATGACTCGACCTGGGATTGAACCCCAGTCTTCAGAGCCATTAGCAAACATTCTACCCACTAGGCCAATTCCCTAATTAGGTATTATGACTAAGATCTACCGTACTAAAACTCTGTAATTAAAAATATGAATTTGTAGCAATCCAAGCATTTGTGGAATGTACTTAAATGAAATATAGAAAAATGACAAGCATCGAAGACAGCCTACTGCTGGGGGGAAGTGCCGTAGGATTTGGTAATAAGCAAAACCTAATATTAATTTTGATTGTAAAACATTCCACTAGAAATAATAAAATCCTGATTTGTATTTACCTAACCTTACACCACAGCCAGGATTTGTTAATTTTTAAGTGGAGAAATGCTGGTTTGAATTTAGAGGTTTCCTTCTCCCAGACTGGTTGCCTAATCAAGGCTAAAGAACCCAAACTGTCTTACTATTTACCCACAGCTGGGGTAGAACAGATGGATTCATGCCTTAGGAAAGGCATGAATATGAAATGCAAATAGCTTTGTCCAGGATTTGAACTTTGGTCTCTAATTTTATTTCCTTTGATGATAACCATTGTGTGAAGTGCACCTCTATGATAAAATCCTAGTACCTAGGGCTTAGAAGAAAATCAACTTTTATAAAAGAAATTGATTGGGTGTTGTTATTTATAGGTGATACTGTATGTGTGTATATGTTTGTGAGTGTGTGTGTGTGTTTATATATATATATATATATATATATACAGGGTGTGGAAGCAAAATCAGGAATATTCTAGTATAAGGATAAACGATTCTATAATAAGATTAATTTTAATTTTAAAAAATAAACAACAAAATAAGAAGATAGCTACAAAGCAATAAATTTACTCAATATGGCCACCATTTTTTTTTCACTTATTATATCAACATGCCTTCAAAATGATTTGCATGACTTCAAAATAAATTCTTCAGATATTTTATTCTATTTCTCCTCAATAGCAGTCTTAAGCAAACCAATATTTCAATGGGAAGTTGCATTTGTTTTGTTTCCTAAAACGCCCCATATAGTGTAATCAAGGGAGTCAAGGTCTAGGCTTGATGGAGGCCATAAAGAAACTCCAATTATTTGGAAAAATTTTTTGGCTTGGTTTCAGCATTACGCAAATCATAGATTCTTTGTCATTTCTTTTCTTGCTTATTCATATTGGGCTGAATTTCTATGAAAATGTGCTTGAATAATAGAGCTGAATCATGAAAATTTAGACTTATCATGTTTTTTTTTAAAATTGAACTAATCAGACTAAAAAGAATGTTTTAGAAATTATTCCATATTTTGCTTCCACACCCTGTAGTAAAGGTATGAATCTAATCCTTCCTATTCCATATTTTGATTCCTCACCCTGTACTAAAGGCATGAATCTAATCCTCCCTATACCATATTTTGCTTCCTCACTCAGTACTAAAGGCATGAATCTAATCCTCCCAATTCCATATTTTGCTTCCTCAACATGTGTGTGTATATATATATATATATATATAAAATGCAAATTTCTACAAATTTGTTTTACTGCATCAAAGATTGAATATTATGTAGAGGTTGTTGATTTTCTGGTTTTCGGTGAATGACTGGATATGAAGGGATACTCAGTGGATTTGCCCATCCAGCAGACCAGGTAGATGAAATAGGATTTCGTTTCCAGTTATGATTGGGTTGGGAAAGTATCTGTGAGTTGGCATCACTCACTGACATAGAGGTAGACGTGTGATGTTGCTGTCCTTGTGATGGTGTTCTTTCCTGTGAACAGTTTATCGATAAGGGCATGGGGCTGCTGGACAACAGGGGAGGTTGTGGCTGCCGTAGAGGAGTTACGCTATTTGAGCTTGTAATGATGGCTTGATGCGATGACAAAGAATTATTTACTGGTGGCTGTTCCTGATTGGGCATCAGTGACGTACTAGCAGAAATAGCCTTGAGTAAGTCATGAGCTGGGGTGAGATAGTAGCCTTGCTCGTGTTTCTCTATCTGAGGTATCCTTGGCACGTATTCAGTTTTGAAATCATCACCACCACAGTGGGAATCTGAGAGGAAGCTATGCTGGTTTTTAGTTTGCGTGCGGGCACGACGGTTGGGCTGATTGTCCGAGTTATGTATCCGCATATGCTTTTTTAAGTGGTCCCGCCGAGAAAATGCCTTTGTGCAGACAACACACTCAAACGGTCTCTCGCCTGAATGTGTCCGCTGATGCATTATCAGTTTATCATTACGGGTGAAAGATTTCAGACACACGCCGCAAACAAACGGCTTCTCCCCTGTATGGCTTCTTGCATGGTTTTTCAGTTTGTCCTTTCGCGCAAAGGTCATGGGGCAAAACTCACACACGAAGGGCTTCTCTCCGGTGTGAATCCGTTCGTGAACTCGAAGTTTGTCCCGTTCAGGAAAGGCCTTACTGCAAAACACACACGAGAAATGTTTGCCAAGTTCAGGGGCCATCTCGTGTTTTTTCAGGTACACTTTCAGTTTGAAACGCTTACGACACACCTCGCATTTGTACGGCTTCTTCGCATTGTACAACTCACGAAAGCTGACATATGGAGTAAAGGGCAATCTTGTACTCATCTGAGATGACAGGTTCGAGTTTGCAGTATTCGGGGAATTTTGATTCGAGTCACTATCACCCCCACTGTCGCCACTACTCATTTCACAGTTATTGTAATGCGAGGAGCTGTCCTCCACCATGGAGGGGTACTGGGAAGTATGAGTTGAATACATACTCGGTACATTCAGGCACGTCAGGGTGGATGGTGGGGGTATTGGCGTCAGGGTGGTGGTGGACGTGAGGTGAAATTAAGAAGAATAAAATATGTAAATGAAGGGACTAGTAATTATAAAAGAATATATTGGAATGCTGGAAGATTCTTCAGACAAGAGGAATATTTTTTTTACTGATTTACAGAAGATGTTTGTATATGCTTGCTAAGTTACAAATTTGGAAAATGTACAGATTCTTGACCACTAGTAAAGAAATGCACGTTTCTAAGAATGACGAGTGCCTAAGGTAGAATGATTATTGGATAATAGGGATAAAATAAATAGGAGACTCTCTTACAATAAAACAATTTTCAACTGTCTCTTACAAGATCTGGTAAGGATGTTATTGTTGATATTTTGCAAATTAGAGTAAAAAGCAAAAGTTGTTACACAAATTCAGTGTTTTGACAAAGCAGGAAACACAAAATTACTTTGTTGACTTGGTGTACACAGGAGAGAGAATACACGTGTGGATAGTTATTGTCCTTGACCTCCTTCTTTGAATGGATTAGTTTATGGTTTTAGCAGTTTGGGGAAACTGAAGGAGGATTATCAAGATTAACCTTTAAGGTCTTCTTGATGATGAACAAAAATTTCTTATCTTTTCAAGTTTGATAAAACTGGTGCGTGCTCTTCCGACACCAAATTAAAAATAGTTGATATTAGAGTATTCAATTATTTAACAAATGAAGTTATTTTTATTATTCTGATAATGATTTCAAAGTCTCTTAATGATGTTTCTGTCGTTCTTATAACGGTACCAACAGAAAGATTACATATGTTGTCTATAATGATAGGATTCAACTCTTTGACAGATGTGGATGATGATCTCTTTTCTTGCTTTGCTCACTGGACGTTTACAAGTAACTTGAGACTAAAATGATCAGATATACCTGAAAAAAAAGAAAGAAAGATAAAAAAAGAATAATAAAAAAGAAAAAATGTTTTTCTAAATTAAAAAAAAAAAGATCTAAAATAATTAGTGAAACATTATACAAAACAAATATATGTAATATATGAAATTTGATTCTTTTTACTTTTGGATTAATACCTTGGGGAAAGCATAAACTCACTTATACCCTCAGCTATGGGTTAAATAGTATCACTTCTGTTCTACTAGGGTGGCTTTGCCACTAAATAACCCACAAAGGTTGATATGCCATTTAATAAAAGAAACAAAGAAAGAAACAAATTTGATTCTTTATATAGATTCATGAATTTTATCTATGTAAATTACATCTGATTTATAAAAGTAAGTGCATGTGGTGAATTTCTAATGAGTCATGTTTAAAACGTTGAGAAACTCATGATCAAAGTTTGATGAACTTGATTGGATGGATGGTTGGTTTGATTGGGTTGGGTTGGGTTTTATGGAATATCAACCATTATTTAAAGCCAACTACTGTTTAAACATATATATTAAATATATGATTTGTAAACACATTTTGTTGAGAACATTTTTAAACAAGCCGGAGTTCATTGTTTTGCACACAGTTAATTGTTTTCAAGTATTGCTATGTAAGAGTAACAATTCAACATCAGTCATTTCTTTTCACACATTTAAATGGTTATACATGATATGTAAGAGATTGATTTATCAGTAATTTCACTTTTAAATGAGTTACAACTCATTTTTTTACACACTAGTGTTGTTATAGTTTCTACACAGTTAAATGGTTTCAAGTATTGCTATCTAATACTAATAATTCTATTCAGCATTACTCATTCATTTGCACACAGTTAAAAATGGCTCCAAGTATTGCTATGTATCACTAAAAATTCAATTAAACATCAGTCATTTGTTTACACAGTTAAATGATCTAAAAATTCAATTCAGCATAAGTATTGTGATGTATCACTGACAATTCAATAAGACAGTCATTTGTTTATACACAAATGATCAAACAGTTCTTTTTCAAACAATTCAATTTAGCATAGGTCATTTGCTTGCACTTAGTTTAAATGTCAAAAACAGTTCTATTTGACCGACAGATAGGAACCTATCAGATGCTACTACTCTAAGCCAGAGTGGCCCTGAAGTAATGGCAATGAAGGGGTACTTGGCATTCCCCAAAGCTCCAAGACTGAAGCTTCACCATCAGATTGTTTAGTATCATATCTAGGATACTCATTGGGGAAGGAGGGAAGTCCTACTCCTCAGCAGAGAAAAGGTATTGGGAAAGGTATGAATCCAATTATTCTCTCTCCAGAGATAGTAGGGCAAACTAGGTTCTTCAGCCTTGGTGTGGCAACTAGTCTAGGAGAAGGGAAACTCTGAATGCAAACCTGTTAAACTCTGTTTAAAAATTGACCTTATGTCATATCCTGCCCGAGCGGAGGGGTTGGTAAATATATATAAGAAATTTCCATAAGTTGACACACATGGTACTTAACACAGACTGTTACTCATATGTACATACGAGTCACACACCTATATTAGACGTATAAATCAGTTCCGACACCAGAAATCAAATTTGGTACTTTTTAAAAATCAAGAAAATGGCTCAGAGCTGCATCATAGTCAAGCAGGGCTTGAGCTTCTGCTCATGCCTGACCTTCCCCTCTCCTAAAATCCCCACTATAATTGACCTTGTGTAAAGTCCTGTCTGGTGGGATGTAGTGGCAAATATCGGCTCAAATCAAATTATGAGTGATTGTCAAATAATGTTACTGATTAAACACACACATATAAGAACACATATACATGCAAAAAGAGAGTAAAAAATGTATCTGCCCAATTCAAGGTGCCAAAAATATGGTTGGTTGAGTTTTATGGCATATCAACCTTTGTAGCCAAAAATATACCAACTGCATTACTCTCAGAGAGGAAAGAGCACCACCTCAAAATAAGAGGGGGGGTGGTGATCTGGGTCCTGCATCCACTGGTTAGGCTCCAATTATGAAGCTCTAGAGAATGTAAGGTCAGCCTTTTGTTACCATTACTCTCAGGTCCACTCTGACCTGGAATGGTAGTACCTGTTATGGTCCCATCTATGAGTTAAATAGACCTGTTTGAGTTAATGATTAGTATGTATTTTCACAACTCCTCCATCATGAGAAGGATGCAATTCAGAGTTTTCCTTCTCCTAGACTGGTTGCCTTATAAAACTAAAAGAGTCCGGTCTGCCCTACTATTTAATCATAGCTGAGGTAAAATGCAAACAGCCTCATCAATTTCATTTCCTACGATAATGGTTGTTATGTAAAGTGTGCTTTTTTATAATACAATAATCATGTTATATATTTATTTGTGTTAAATAGGAATACTTGAAACCATATAATTGTGTTCTAACAAATCATAATTAAATAGAAATAGTTATTTGAAACCATGAAATTGTGTGTAAATTAAGAATAGTTATTAAGTGTATAAAGAATAATTATTTTATGGAAGAACTAGTGATGTGATGGTTATCATCACAGGAAATGGACAAGGTAACCCGAGTTCAAATCGGGGTGTCCTCGTGGTGTAATGGTTAAAGCGTTGGACTGCGGAATTGTAGTACGTGAGTTCGTACTCCAGTCGCGCTATTACGTTCACTTTCGGGCAAATACCCTTGGGAAAGGTATGAGCCCCCTTATCCTCCCAGCTATGGGTTAATTAGTACCACTACTGTTCTTCTAGGAGAATGGATTTGGCATTAAATAACCTAAAAAGAGTTGATATGCCATTAAACAAAGAAACCAAACCAAACCGAGTTCAAATCCTGGATAAGGCTGTTTGCATTTTACATAGCACTAATATCCTTGGGAAATGTATTCTTACCTGAATTATAGGTAAATAGTAGGGCAGACTGAGCTCGTAAACCTTGGTATAGCAACCAGTTTAGAAGAAGGAAAACTCTGAACTGCTTAAAAATTTACCTTGTGCTCACATCCTGCACATGCTGGAGGGGCTAGGTAAATACATACTTGAAGCTATAATTATTTGCAAATTATTATCATTAATTACTTGAAAAAAATTGTCAGCATTAAATAAGCTAACAAGGGTTGACATACCATGAAACCAACCAACCAACCAAAATGTATATCCACTCTTTAGGAAAAAAAAAAAAAGAAAAATCCTTACAAATAATTTAGACATTTTTTTCAGTCAAACAGAATTGTTTACTATAATTTCTGGTTGTTCCTATTGCTTCAACTTTTGTGACGTTCTCTTCAAACCAATTTTAATTTTGAATATTTGATTTAATTCAGATCAACTCAGGCAGTTTTAACTTATAATCAGGTCATGCTAAATGCATCAGTTTCCTTTAGATTAAAAAAGTTATGAAGTAATGAACCAGTATAATATTCAGATGAGTAACCGCTAAGTATTAGCAGGTACTGTAAGCAACAGATAAAGAGAAAATATCATTTTGTTTTTTGTAGAAGGGCTAGTTGTCAAGTTGTAGCTGTGCAAATCTAGACATAGAGATTTCATAAACATGGATGCAAACATACTTTTAATCAAAATAATGCATTCAGTAAATTATATTAGAATATGAGCCAGAGTAACATTGATGAACTAGAATCACACACACAATACAAAAAATATGTTGTAAGCGAATTGGCTGACCATAGTTGAGGGCGACCCAAAAGTTCCCTTTTAATAACTACTACACTAAGGTGTAGAGGAGAGCACTACTCCTTTCCCTGGATTGCTCCACTTACCCTTGATCTATACCTTTTAATGCTAAGTGTTAAGCAAAGAGGCATCAAGTAACATTTTTTGAGTCTTTAGTATGAGTTGACTTGGGAATGAAGTCTGGTCTCCTGCTCCATCAGTGAATTGGATAATAAAAGAGGAATTACAATATATTTCCATAAAAGTAATTCCTCTTTTGGTATCCTGACTTTCTTCAGTGTTGAGCAATCATCAAATAAAAATAATTATTTGAAATCATAATTATTAGTATTAGATTGGAATACACAAAACCATACAACTGTGTGCAAATTATTTGTATTAGATAGGAATACTAAAAACCATACAACTGTGTGCAAATTATTTGTATTAGATAGGAATACTTAAAACCATACAACTGTGTGCAAATTATTTGTATTAGATAGGAATACTAAAAACCATACAACTGTGTGCAAATTATTTGCATTAGATAGGAATACTAAAAACCATACAACTGTGTGCAAATTATTTGTATTAGATAGGAATACTTAAAACCATACAACTGTGTGCAAATTATTTGTATTATATAGGAATACTTGATATCATATAACTGTGAGCAAAAAACTCTTAAGAAACAATTACACAAAAAATGTAAATATGAATGTACAATGAAAGCAATTCACTAACCTCTAGGTACAAAATATCCCTAAACAGGTTGATATACAGTTAAAATCATTAATTCTTTTCTGATCCTGTATCAAATCAAGTCTAATAAATACAGTTAAATATAGTGAGGAATTTAGAACAGAATAGAGCAATGGATGATAGGAACAGATGGAGAGAAAGAGTCAGGGAAATCTGTGCTGTCAGCACATGATGATGATGATGATGGTGATGAAGTACTTGAATATTTCTTAACAGGGCCATAAATAAGTGCTTCTGTCCTTAAGTGTCAACTACTATGTTGATGGTACTTAGGATACACTGGCTGCATTCCCTGCAGAGGGGTAAAATACCTCCACCCAAAAAAGGGGTGTTTTGAGTATAACACTGAACTGCATCTAGTAATGAGGTTCTAGTTCTAGAGCGCTAGGGAGTGTAGAATACTCCTTCATTGCCATTACTCCCAGATCCACTCTGAACTGGATTGGTATTACCTGTTGAGTTCCCATCAATGGGTCAAATTTATCTGTTTGGAAATTATTAGCAAGGGATATGAATACTTGAAACCATATAACTGTGTGCAAACAAACGACTATAGACAAAAAAAATATAATTTTTAAAAAATGCTATGGGATATTAAAAATATAGTTATGATTACAGTCAAACCTTTTCAAATGAATCATATTTTGGCATTAAATAACCCATAAAGAGTTGATATACCATTAAATAAATAAACCAAACCATCAAATGTCAAGTACAAAGACAGTATTTCCAGTGCCGCTTTTCAGTGAAAGTAGGCCCTAAGCATTTAGATCCAAGATTCTTAAAGTGGTTCATGTAGACTCCTGGGGGTGAATAAAAGCACAGGGGTCCACAGGAGATGAATCTACTAGTTTGCATTTATAAATCCCTTTAAAATTGATGGATCATATAGACTATTTGCCAGATTTAGTAGACCTAGTAGAATGCTTGATAGGGAGTAATAGTCACTAGTGATGTGTTGATTACATGACTCATTCATTCAGAAACATACAGGTTGTTTAAATCAACAAATGATGTTGAAGTGAGTTTGAGTTTTGTTTAATGGTATATCAACCTCTGTGGGTTATTCAATGCAAGAAAAATGATGTTGAAGTTGCAAGAGCAAATTTAGACACCTTTCTTAAAGAATTTCTTGAAATGACTTTGATCTTGAAGTGAAGATTATGTACACATTTGAAGGAATTGAATACTACAGGAAATGAATAGAAAAAAGAATTAGCAAAATATCCCAAGCTTTGTGAAACTGTTGAGCCCATTTTACTAACTCCTTCAAATTTGTTTTTAATGGAATATATATTACTATATTACTATATTATAGTGACGGCCACGGTTTAGCCATGCACATTATTTACTAACTAAAAAAGAGTAGCACTTTAAACAGAGAACATATTGATTTGCAACTCAGACTCACAAAACTCCAACTTAATATTTGTGATCTCTTAAGTCCACACAAAACCCATCTTTCCCACCAAAAAATAATTCAGAAATTAAAGGTGCATTTATAGTTTACTGATTCTTTTCCAAGTTTGTTTGTGGAATTTTGGTTCAGCTCTGTGCATTATTTACTTAGCAAAAAGAAAAGCACTTTGAACATAGAATGTGGTGATTTGTGGCTCAAATTCACAAACCTACAACCTAATATTTTGTGATCTCTTCAGTGCCCACCAAACCAATCCTTCTCATCATTAAGAAATAATTCAAGAATTAAAAGTGCATTTGCATTAATTATTGATTCTTTTCTCATGTAAATTGTATTAAACTGATAGATTAGTTATGTTTTGTATTTTAATATTCAATTATTTTCTTTGCAGCTGAATGGAAATTAAATTTAGTTACAAAGAGTTGTATTAAGTAAAACGTTTGCGAAGCCCTGGTTTATAGTCATCCATTGTTTCTTTTGTTTTCATAATTGTTTCATGTTAAGTAACCTTTAGGATCATTTTTTACAAGGTCACTTCAGGCTAAGTATTGTTGCTTGCTCCTGGTGTCATGTAACTTAGTACAACCTGTTGAATATCACTTGGAGAAGAGATGGGCACTGCCAAGTAACCCTTGTATAGAGACAATGAGGGAAATACTTAGCATGAAACCCCAATGGCCTCTTTGGTCATGGGAGAGAAGGGTGGGTACTGCAAAATAGCCCTCATTGTCTAGAGAGATGCTATGAAGGGAAATACTTAGCATGGCACTCCAGTGGCCTTGTTCTGTAATTCAATATTCTATTTTTTAGGTTTGGTTTGGTTTGGTTTCTTGGGTTTTATGGCATATCAACCTTTGTAGGTTATTTAATGCCAAATCCATTTTTATGTAAATAATCTGTTCTATTTAAAACAATTCAGTTTAGCATAAGTACACAGTTTAATTGTCAAAATCATTTCTATTTCAAACTATTCAAGCAGTTAGTGTAAATACAGTTTTAATGTCGAAAAACAGTTCTATTTAAATAATTCAGTTAAGCATAAGCACGCAATTTAAATGTTAGTACGGTTTGTCAAAAACACTTCTCTTGCAAGCTATTCAGTTTACTCAAACAATTCAGTTTAGCATAAGTATGCTGTTAGTTCTATTTAACCCATACATAGGACCCTTATCAGGTGCTACCACTCCGGGTCAGAGTGGACCTGGGAGCGATGGCAATGAAGGGGTACTCTGCATTCCCCAAAGCTCCAGCATAGCTGGAACCTCATCATCAGATTGTTTAGTGTCATATCCAGGACACTTGTTGGGGGGGGTCTTACCCCTCTGCAGAGAAGCAATTGGTGTATTCTACAGTCCCAGCTGACGGGGCAATATTTTTTAGGGAGTAAATGGAAATTAAATTTGGTTACAAGGGGTGCATCAAGTAAAAAGTTTGAGAGGCCCTACTGTAGAGCAAATAAATAATTCTAATAATTGAAAATTACGTTTAGCTTTCTACTCTGAGTTTCACAGTTCTATTCATCATTCATTTCAGCTAGACATTATAAATAAGTAAGTAAAGTCGGCAACCCATAGGCTCCCTTTTCAATAGCTACTACACCAAGATGTAGGGGAGGGCGCTACTCCTTCCCTGTGGATTGCTCCACTTTACTCTTGCTACGTACCTTATAATGCTGAGTGGTAAGCAAGGAGGTATCAAGTACCATTTTTTAAGTCTTTGGTATGACACGACCGGGGACTGAACCCTGGTCACCCAGGCCATTGGCGAACACTCTACCCACTGAGCCGGTTAAATAAAGTTTCTATATTTGTTGTTTATAGAACCCTAAACAACTCATATACAAAATGGTCGAAAAGTAACTCCTTATTTTAAAAATCTTATAATTTATTTAACTATAATTTTTACAATTACAAGTATTTTGTAATAGGCAGTTACTTTCCAATCACCCTGTATCTATCTCTCTCTCTCTCTCTCTCTCTATATATATATATATATATATATATACTAACCGAGCTTCCTGAGCTTACTTTGTGTTTGCAGTGCTTAAGCGATATTAAGCTGATTGTCTGGTCCAAAGGGGCCTTTCTCCCAGGCAGTATATGCTTAGCAGGGCTGAGTTTATAGCTTGGCACCCCCAAAGAGGAATGCTAGGGGAAAACCAAACATTTCTTTGGGTCGGTTATGCAGGAGTCCTGACTCGTGCATGTCCCCCCACTATAAAATGACTTTGTGTCAAATCTGACTTGGTGGGAAGTCAGATAAATCATATATATATATATATATATATATATATATATATATATATATAAGCATGGACTACTTATTCGTAACGTATAGCAAAACCCTATCTGATTTTTAAAATAATTCAAGAATTAAGGATGCGTTTGTATTTATAGTTTAACGACTCTTTTCTCGCGTACATTGTATTAAACACTGGAAAATTAGTTGTTTTGTAATCAATATTCCATTAATGTATTTGTTGGGCAATGGAAACTGGATTTGGTTAAAATGGTTGCATCAAGTAAAAGGTTTTATAAGCCCTGCCCTAAGGGAGACAAAATCTTCTTAGCCACGTTTCTCGCAGGAAAAATCCCACAACAACTAAATAAAGAAATTTAAATGGTTTCGTCAATGATGTCATTATTAGGGGGTAAGGAGACCCATATCTGAGTAACATTTACAACAGGTCGTAATCTCTAACCTGACTTAGTAATTGGATCTCTGCTTTTCCCCAAGGGTATTAATGGGGCGGGGGATGAATACAAGCTACCCTAACTAGAAATCGAACTCAAACCGTCGATTTCAAGTATTTTAGAAAGCGTTGTGTTGTTAACCTTTGACCCCGTAGCTCCTAGTACGGTGTTATGTAAAGTTGAGCTGTTTAAGATTCGATTGACACACACATATTCAGCAGAAAATGTTTTTTCTTACTACACATATTTAGGTTTGCAATGTTTTAAATTAATTTGGGGATTTTCTTTCATTTTTAAGAAAAATTAACTTTAAAAGCGGCTCCTAGTCACTTGACTATAAAATGGTGGGACGGTTAGTTTCCACAGTAAATCAAACATCAAAAATGGGACCAGAAAGGCAATGCCCAATTATACAAATACTTAAAAACTGAGCCCCCACTTTATGGCTGCCACACGGGGGTCCCACTTATAATAAAGTTAATTTTTATCAAAAGCAAAAAATAAACCAAAAGAAGTAATTTGTTAATTATATATAGCCAACCAAAATATGAGGAAAAACCAAACTATTTTTGGAAAAAAACTAGAATAAACGTCAATTATCCGAGTCTTAACCATTGTAAATGTCAAGCTCTTCTTGACAAATGTAAGTAGACCCTACAACTCTAGTAGTTTAATAAATAAATAAAATAAAATAACGAAAAGTAGTTCGAAGGTTTCATCTTTTTTTTTTTTTGCAGACACAGGTAGGTGTCGTAAAAATAGTGGAATTAGAGACCTAATTGTTATCTTTAGAGTGATAAGAACACCTGTTTTACAAGTCGAATAGGTAAGATCATTCACCTACCAATGCACTAAATGAATTTGGGTACTTTGGGGGAAGGGGAGTTTTTAAAAATAAGTCAATCATAAATAAATGTAACAATAAACGAGCGAGTGACTTTAAAAATACTTTTTTTTTTTAACTATGAATAATGTATTCAATAATTAAATAAATAAAAAAAATAACCAGACTAAGAGAAATTAATTAAACGAGACCTTTTAAAATAAAGAAAATTATCTTTAACATTTAGAATTAAATATATATAAAAAAAAAATTTTTTAAGTACCCACCCCGCAAAAAACATGTTTACATTCACCTCACTAACTCTATACTCGTGTAAGTTGACCCTTGATTTATAAACAACGAAATCATTTAATTTAAGGAATTAATTTCTAAGGGCAAAGGTTGTTTCATCCTTTATATTTGAATTTCAACATTACAAAATTATTTCTCGCGTATCGGTCGACGCTAATTTATTATTTATTTTTTTGTCTTCAAAATTTTTTAATTCAGCTTATACACGAGCAATGGAATTAGAGAAATAAGACAGAAGTAATGTTCTTTCTAAAATCAAATTTTAACTAAATAAAAAAACCTTGAGATACTAAAAAGAAAACTAGGAATAGTCCCTTCTGAAGCAAGAATTAACGTCTTCCACAAAAGCTATTTTTTAAAAAAATCCTCCTGGAGTGGAAAGGCCGCAGAATGTGGGTGGGTAACTACGAAGAAGAAAACAGAGTTTGAAGAGTACAAACTGAGGTTTGTTTCAATTGTTAAATAAATATCAATCTAATTCAAAGTACACACGGAATATTGTGATCCTTATTTAGTTATTTAGAACATATACAAAAATTTAAGTTCTGATCATCAGATTTTAACATCGGCTTCCCAAAACCTCCCGCTTATTTAAAAAAAAAAAAAAAAAAAAAAAAGAGCAAAAAACACAACTCATGTCAATGGTGAAAGCAAAAGCTAAAGATCAGTTTACAGCATTTTCTTTATCTCATCACCACATAGTACTATCCATTACGGACACTTTTTAAAAAAACTAAAATAAAAATTATATATATATATATATATATATATATATATATATAACCTATAATATAATTTTCCCAACTTAAAGTTAGTGGTCATTTTTAGTTATAGATAATTACAGATAGTAAGTTGGGAAAAAAAAACCCGAAAAATAACCCCCCCACCAGACGATCAAGTCATTTATCTGTTTTTAATCATCGAAGAAATATTTAGTGTTGAATTTTTAAAAAAAAACCCAACTTGAACAACAAGAATTTAATGTTAACTTCTTAAAGATTTAAAACTAAAAGTACAAATGTCTTTAGAATGAAGAAAGGAAGAATAAAGGCACATGCTCTAAAAAAATAGTCCAACAAAATTACTCAAATAATCAGACCATAGTGAATATGAAATATTTTGCCCTTTTTTAACTTCTGTTAAAAATACGTTAACTAAGGATGGAAATATCATAAGTAGATAATTATTAAAACTATTTGCTTTTAGATCTTGATATTTTGTGGAATCTATTATCTTACCTTCAAATTCTTAAGTTAGTATTATTAAAAGAATAAACAAATTCGAAACTTTTTATCAATCTGTTACAAGTGAATAATAAATATATCAATCATTTTACAATATTCATTAAACACAAATCAAATCTCTGACAAGTTGAGCAAAACTAATTTTTTCTTTTGCTTTGTTTCATACTAATTAACTTCTAATCAAAAAGGAAGAGGCGAATGTTGATGCTGCTCCTTTGGCGTTGTGATGTTCTTTAGCCATGGTTTGGCAACCAGTCAAGGAGAAGGAAAACAGAATTCAAGTCAGTTGTACTCTGCTCTAAAATCTAATCTTGTGTCACGTCTTGCTCATGGAAGGAAGGTTGGGTAAATACATACTAGGTAAATATGCTAAAATTTTCCTTTTTTTTTTCTATAGCTTTTTTCCCCTCACCGTGTATGACCACAACAATAGACTACACGAATAATGGGGGCAAAAAATAAGTTTAAAATTCAATGATCTATAAAAAAAAAAAAGGGGAAGGTACCAAAAATGTCGTGTTGCTGAAAGGTGTCATTCACCCTCCCCTCATTTTTTTATCGGTTTTTCTACCGATTAATAAATCCCCACTAGACACTCGGACAAAAAAAAAATAAGTTCTTTTTTTAATCTTAAATTTAAAGAAGAAGAAAAAACAATAATCCTTTTTCTTTTTTTCTTTTTTTGTTCTTGTAGTTATATGACTCGAATTAAGATATAGATGATCATTTTGGGGGGATCCGGAAAACGATTGCTGAATATGATTAGGGCACCTGCTTCCTCTTAATCGGAGTGCGTGTCATCCGACACCACATCCCGACCCCCCCCAAAAAAAAATCCGACCACAATTTGGCACTGTCATTGCTGACTCTAGAACTCGTTGTCTTTCCCATGAGGTACTTGTTTTTTGTTTTGTTTTGTTTTGTTTAAACCCCAAAGTACCAATGACAACAACCTTTCACGGAGACGACGATAACGGGTTTCATATTCTGCTAATTTACGTACCTAAAAGATTTTGTAAAAAAAATCTCCCTTTTCTTTTCTTGTGAGGATAAAGCAGTAAAATCCCATTGACGTGAATTGTTAAAGGGTAGTAGAATTGCCTGAAGGGGGAGATAATCAATACTGTACAAACCTCAGAACAATAATACTACATTAACATCTCTCTCTCTCTCTCTCTCTCTCTCTCTGTCTTTATCTATCTATCTATCTATCTATCTGTCTCGCCTCTATTTTCCCATTATAATTTCTTCTGCAGAGCCAGTTCATTAAAAATAAAACGATTTAACTTAATTGTTCTCCTTCGAGTAAAGTGGGGTTTTTTAAGTGCGGGAAATTGCACCGGTTTTTCGGTCAGTATTTTAAAATTATGAATTTACCACATGTTGAAATTTCCTATTGGAAAACGGCTTTTGAAAATATAGATAGATAGATAAATAGATAGATATTTTATAAAATTTGAGGTAAATAACTAAATTGACACTTGTTGTACAAATATAAATTACAAAAACAGAAATATTTCTATATCTAGATAAATTAAATTTACCACTAGCATTATAAAAAAACACTTTTTTAAATGAATGATTCTTGAGTTTATTTAATAAGTCGAAAAATTATTATAGGACATTTCAAAAATATTCCCAATCTTTATGTAAACTTTTAAAGCTGTATATAAAACAATTAAAAACTTGTAAATTGATTTTGACAATAAAGAATTTTTTAACAGTAAAAAATTGTGGAAAGAATTTTTTTTAACTATCCATTGGCCTAATGAGTAGAGTGTTCACCAATAGGTCCTGGAGACCAGGGTTCAATCCCAGATCAAGTCATACCAAAGACTCAAAAGTAGTACTTGATGCCACCTTGCTTAACACTCAGCATTATAAGGTAAGGATCAAGGGTAAAGTGGAGCAATCCAGGGAATGGAGTTGCACCCTCCCCTACACCTCGGTGTAGTAGCAATTGAAAAGGGAGCCTTCAGGTCACCTTCGACTAAGGTTGCCAACTTTACTTAATCTGAAAGTATAGGTTTCTACTCGATCATCAAAGTTAAGTAGTAAAGAGCTTGATTGATGCTCAAATGGGTGACCATTTACTGACAGCAGGTACTGTAAGCAATCTACGGTCTGTGTGCCAAACTAAGCAAAACTCAAATGAAAACTTAACATTGGACAAAAATTTGACATTGAAAAACTGAAGCATTTTTTAATTCTTGCTACAAATTTTAATGAAGCTTCAATGGCTTAGATACACATGGGAAGTGATTATTTTCCTTAATTATTGTTGTTAAAGTGAAAAGTCCTTAGTAAAGGACAAATCACAAATTAGGATATCAAATCAAGGAAAAGAAAATTCACAGAATTTTTTTTATTTTTTGGTATTTTTGAGAATTTTATTTTAAAGAAGTTTTGATACCAATAATCAAGAAAAATAACCACTTCCTATGTGAGTCTAAGCCATTGATGTTTCATTAAGATTTGTGGGAATAATAAATAATGGTTCAGGTTTTTCACTGTCTTTTTTTTTTGTCCATCACTGTAGATTTACATGGCTAAAGAGCAATGATTTCTGTTCAGAAATCATAAAAATCATTACTGAAAAAGAAATGTTAAACATTTGACAATAGAATTTTTAGTGAGTAATCACAATTAAAACAATGAATGCAAACAATATAATTTCTGGTAATAATAAATAGAAACTATTGTACAAAAAGATGGTATAAAAATATATAAAGAGGGTTACATTGGTTGATCAATTGATAGATTTTTATGGCATATCAACTTGTCTACAGTTAGTTTATGCCTAGAAGCTAGAGAATTGCATTGATTGTATTAATAATCACATTTTTTGTAGAGCTGTTTCTTAAGAAAAAATATCTGAAATGAACTATCTAAAAGGAAAACATTGATTGCTTGAAATTTTGGGATGTCCTCTAATTCTATATATTTTGAAAATCAGATTCATCACAAAAGACAGATGTCTCCACTCGGGAGAATGAAGGTTAAGTTGAATATAAAGAGAGTGGGATGAATGAGTTCTAAGACCCTACTGGTACTAGGTATAGGTGAAAGATACAAATAAAAGTAGGTTGGAGTTGACAGGGTGGAGTCAGCCTTCTTACTACTAAAAAAGGGTTAGACAATTCCCCAAATTTGGAAAAACTATTTTTAATGAAAACTGGAACAATGAGACTTGGATAAGAAATCAACAATAAAGATAACTGAGCCTCATACCTAGCCAACCCCCATGCTGGTTGAAGACCAGATTCAGTATAAGATAGAAATTTTGACATCTCATCACTTGATTTACTGCTCCTGCTGGAATCCACATCCATTTTCAAAACTTCCTGAACCCAAGACTTTGTACCAGCCTCTGAATACTAAAGACTTACTACTAGACCATTTACAATGGTATTGCAGATTCCAGTGTCACTCACATAAGACAGTAATGGGAAGGGTTAAAACCACTGTATACAACAAATGATATAAACAAAAGAAGTTGTCGCATAACTGGTATTAACTTTGTTTTTCATCTTGAAGTATTATTTTGATGTAATCATTGACTGTTGACCTGTTCATTGTTCAGTGATTTTATTAAATGACCTTACTTTCTGTGATCAAAAACACAATGTGGGCAAAGAGTTTTTTTGCATGGTTTCAAGTATAATTTTTAAACAGATAGAACCTTAACAGGTACTACCACTTTGGGTCAGACACAGTCCAGAGCTCCAGAACTGGAGCCTCACCACCAGACTGACTATATTCTTTGCAGAAGGATAAGAATCCCTCCAAAAAAGGGTGGCCTGGATATGACACTAAACAGCACCTGATGGTGAGGTTGCTGTGATGAAGTTCTAAGAAGTGTGGAGAATCCCATCATTGCCAATACTTTCAGGTCCACTTTGATCCAGAGTGGTAGTGTCCACTCTGTTGGTCATCTTGGATGTTCTGTGCCACACTAATTGAACTGGGCAATTCATGATATCACTTTTATAAACTTGAACCTATAGAAAGAGTGTAAGTATTTGAACAAGCATAGAAGCTAGAAGGAGGGGACTTATAGCAGCTGTTAAAGAATTTAAGTTGGAAGGATACAAATTATCAAACTAGTTTGGTAACTCTTCTAAATAGCAATGGGAGTTGCATTAATCAATTCTAAACAAGATATTTAGACCTGAGAATTAATTTTCTTTTATTTATTGCGGACTTTTTTGTCCTCATCTTGGTAGTTTTTGTGTTGTTTCTTCTTCACTACATTTCGGCCAAATTTCACCTCTAGCCTTCTTCAGGTGATTAACCGCGACCTCGGATAGGAATGCTGAGTCTTGTAACTGTATCCCCAGAAATTACTGCCTTCCATAGGATACAGTGACAAGACTCAGAGGTGAAATTTGGCCGAAACGTAGTGAAGAAGAAATAACACAAAAACTACCAAGATGAAGACAAAAAGTCTCCAATAAATAAAAGAAAATTAATTCTCAGATTAAGAAGCCCCATCTCAAAATGATTCCAATTAAAGACAAGATATATAGAATTTTTTCCTATGATTTAATTCTATTAAAAAAAATTTTTTTTGAGAAATTTATGATTCAGAACCCCCCAAAATGTGTTGCAATGATTAGCAATCTAATACTGAATAGTTATCTAATAAGTTTAGCTTTGTTGTTGCACAACGCCAGAAGTATGTGGCACTCAGTGAGATTCAAACTCTCTAACAATGGTCTGCTAACCATTATACCACATGAGATGCCCAATAGAACTGAATACTTATTTAATAAGCTTAGCTTTGTTATTGCACAAGGCCAGAAGAATGGGACACCCAGTGAGAATCAAACTCACTAAGAATGGTATGGTTTGATTTTGTTTTATGGCATATTAATCTTCAGAGGTAACTTGATGTCAAATTCTGTTTTTATATATATATATATATAATTTATGAGCAAACTGGCTCATTGGCCCAGTGGGTAGAGTGTTTGCCAATGGTCCGGGAGACCTGGGTCCAATCCCAGGTTGTATCATACCAAAGACTTTAAAAATGGTACTTGATGCCTCCTTGCTTAACACTCAGCAATATAAGGTACGTATCAAGGGTAAAGTGAAGCAATCCAGGGAAAGGAGTAGCGCCCTCCCTTAGACCTTGGTGTAGTAGCTATTGAAAAGGGGGCCTTCTGGTCGCCCTCAACTACGGTTGCCAACTTTACTTATTTTATAAGTAACATTATTTCTAAATGATCCAGAGCCCATTTGTTTGCACACAATCAAATGTTTTCAAGTATTCCTAACAATAATAATTTGAAAGTGTTTCAATTATTGCTATCTAATTCTAATAATTCTATTTGATATTAATCATTTGTTAACAAACTGTTAAATATTTTCAATTATTGCTATTTAACACTAACAATTCTATTTGCACACGGTCAAATGTTTTCCAGTATTGCTCACACTAATAATTCTATTTAATATTAATCGTTTGTTTGCACACAATTAAATATCTTCAAGTATTGTTATTTAACATTAGTGGGGTGTCCTCATGGTGTAATGGTTACAGCAATGGACTGCAGAATCGTAGTAAGCGATTTTGTACTCCAGTCGCGCTATTACATTCACTTTCGGGCAAATACCCTTGGGAAAGGTATGAACCCCCTTATCCTCCCAGCTATGGGTTAAATAGTACCACTACTGTTCTTCTAGGAGAATGGCTTTGGCATTAAATAACCAACAAAGGTTGATATGCCATTAAACAAAAGAAACCAAACTAAACCAAACCAACATTAGTAATTCTATTTATCAAGTTTTTCTATCTGATATAAATACCTTATACACAGCTATATGGTTTCAAATAAATAGTAATAATAAAACCAAGTAAATGACTGAAAGACTGTTTGACCCATAGATAGGACCCTAACAGGTACTACCACTCTGCGTCAGAGTGGATTTGAAAGTAATGGCATGGAAAGGACATTCTCCAAACTCCAAGACTGGAGCCTCACCATCAGATGTAGTTTAATGTCATACTCAGAACACTAAATGGTTTCACGTTTTGCTAATTTGAATAATTCTATTCAATATTCGTTTACACAAATGGTTTCAAGTATTGATATTTAACACTAATAATTCCGTTTAATATTGATTATTTGTTTGTACACAGTTAAATGGTTTCAAGTATTGAAAACTATTGGATAGTTCTATTTAAACCATAGATAGGTTCCTAACAGGTACTACCACTCCAGGTCAGGGCGGACCTGGGAGTAATGACAATGAAGAGGTACTCCACATTTCCCAAATCTCTAGGACTGGAGTCTCACCATCTGGTGATTTAGAGTAATACACAGGACACTCATTGCAGGAGGTTTTACCTCCTTTGCCTAGGTACTGGCAGCATATTCTACAGCCCCAGCCATCAGAGTGGACTAATAACAATGGTCTGCTAATCTAGCTTGCTAACGATTATACCACAAGAGGTTACCAATAATACTGAATAGTTATTTGATAAGCTTAGCTAGGTTATAACACAAGCCAAGACGAATGGGGCACCTAGTGAGAATCAAACTCACTTACAATGGTCTGCTAATCTAGCTTGCAAACCATTACATCACATGAGATGCTCAGTAGTACTGAATAGTTATTTGATAAGCTTAGCTTAGTTGTGGCAAAAGGCAAGACAAATGAGGCACCCAGTGAGAATCAAACTCACTAACAATGGCCTGCTAATCTAGCTTGCTAACCATTATATCAAATGAGGTGCCCCATCAATACTGAAAATATAATATTACTTTATGTTTTATATTTAAGTAGACTGCAGACTCAAAACTGATTTTTGCACACTAGGCAGGAAATAATTTTTGATAAGTGGAAAAATCAAAGATCGGAATACAAAGTAAATATGTACATTCAACTTGAGGCAGGAATAATTAACTGAATTTGAGATTTAACAAAAATATGGAAATAATTATTGAAAGTCACGACAACATATTAGTCATAATACAAACTATCCAAATATACTGGGAAGGGCTCAATGGTAGATTGGGTCTAAAACTTCTCCTCATAAAACTTGTAAAAAAACCAACTCAAAAGGGGTCAAAAGGTCTCACTTAATCCTATAGGTCTTACTTAATCCCAAAGGTTTCACTTAATACCAAAGGTCTTACTTAATCCTAAAACATACTCTAATAAAAGAAAAAGTTTTTATTATCATCAAGGTGTGTTGACATCATAGGTTACCTTGACACTCTCTTGTCATCCATCCTATTAACCATTGCTCTAGGTAAGTCTGCTAGACGACATCCAGTGTCTGCACAGACCTCATAAATCTTAAGTTTTTGCAAGTCAGGTAACACTGGGGCATCCATGTGTATGAGTCCATAGGAGAATGTCACTTAGGAGTTTGTCCTTACTTGGATGGTTTGTGAGATGGGCAGTAAATGACCATACAGCTGTTGTTTTGTAGGGTGCTGCATCCAATATCCTTAAGTAGTTCCCATCTATCTTTTTCTCCTGACATTTCATTATAGTCTAAGTAGTGCAACCATACAATAGTACTGACATAGGCACAACTTGGAAGAATTCCCATTTTATTTTATCAAAGAGGTCAGATTTCCATATGGTCATTAACTTATCAATTGCAGTCCATGTTTTACCTAGGAGTATGTTTACATCACTTTCAGTAGGTGGGATATTGCTACTGAGGTATATGAACTGGTCAACAAATTTCAGAGGTTTGTAATTTGATTAGAAGATGGAACCATCTTGATTAAAACTCATGAACTCTGTTTTATTTGAGTTCATATGGAGACCAATGCCTCTTGCTGTTGCTCCAGGCTATGTAGCAGAGATTCAGCTTGATCTGGTGTATTTACAAAAAACATTAGCATCAAATAAAGTTTAGTGTGATAACCAGGACAATCATTACAGGTCTTACTCCCTCTGTATAGATGAAGTCAATGTATTTTACAGCCCCAACTGATTGGGCTTACAAACAATTATTATTTCTAAATGCACCAATCGGCCTATGACTAAGTCTTCAAACTTTTATCAAAAGGATCTTTTTATTGAAGAGAAAAAAAAAAATCAACTTTTCCCTATTTCTAAGGTAGATACTTATGCATATAGTCTTCTGTAATGAAAATGGTTGAGATACCTTCAACAATAAAATTACCTGGAATTATTTTTAGTAGTGCAACCGACCAAATGATAAACCATATCTCATGTGACCTATTTTAGACGATGTCATCATCATGATGTCGTGCCGCCAGCACAGATATCCCTGACCCTCTCTCGCCACTTCTCCCTATCGTTCATCGCCTCTGGCAGGTCTTCAGGGCTACATCCCATATCCTCACATAGCTGCTGTATGTATGTTCAAGCTGGTCGTCCTGCTTTTGCCCGGCCATATGTGGGAGTCCATAGGAGCACATCACTTATGAGCTCGTCCCTGCTTCTCCAGCAATGTCCTGTATGTCTGGTTCATCTGACTTGGATAGTTTTCGTAATGGGAGACAGGTGGCCGTATAGTTGGTGCCTTGTGGGGTGTTGCCGCCAGGACTTGTTCAATATTGCTCGCAACATTCTTGTGTAATTGCCTTCTAGCTTCTTCTCCAGCCATTTAGTTACCGTAGAGCATCCGTATAGCAGTATTGATACGACCACTACTTGGAAGAAACTGCGTTTCATTTTATCAGTCAGGTCTGATTTCCATATGATTGATAGCCTATCAAAAGCTGTCCATGCCTTTGTTAGCAGTGTGTCAATGTCTTTTTCGGTTGATGAGACACTGCTTCCTTGGTAGGTGAATTTGTCTACCAGTTTCAGAGAGGTTCCGTCTAGTATGGAGAGGTCGCCTGTTTGATTATAGCACATATATTCCGTTTTGTGAGCATTGACATGGAGGCCAATGCTTGTGGTGGCTCATTCCAAACTATGCAGTAGTGTTTCAGCTTGGTTGGGTGTATTCGCCAGTAACGCTATGTCATCGGCGTAGTTGGCGTCTAAACTATTAGTATTAGATGAGAATACTTGATACCATATAATTATGCAAACAAATGATTATTATTATTGTCAAATAAAGAAAGGACACTTAAAAAAAATGATTGAAACTAGAAACTATATCAGTGAAAGGGTTAATGGAGCACCATACATGCTGTTTTTAACAATCTGTTTAGAAAGTAACAGCATATTTTAGTCTCTGTATTTCATTCACATACAAATATTCTTCCTCTACAAATAGATCATCTCGATGTTCCAAGATTTATTGTAACTACTATAAAATATTAACTATAAATAATCCCAACACTGTGGTATATCAAACACAAGCTTTTGGAAAAATTTAGAAGCTACGAAAAAGTGATTCTCAAAATCACACAAAGAAACATCAGTCAACATTAAAACACTTGTCATTAATTTATTTCTCAACAAAGAAAAAAAACGTTATTTGTGTGCAGTTGGTTTTTGTTTCATGGCATATCAACTCTTGTGGGTTTTTAATGCTAAATCCTGTTTATAAATACTATATGATCTGAAAGCAAATAATTTGTAGGTAACTTGATATTTATATGAATTGTTAGAGCTCATATAATTCTATTCATCAAATATTCCTATGTAATCTAAATAATTTGCACACAGCTAAATGGTTTCAAATTACTAATGACAATAATCCTTAGTTAATGATTGAACAGTTCTTTTTGACCCACAGATAGGACCCGAACAAGGTCAGAGTGGACCTGGGACTAATGGTAATGCAGTGGTACCCCACATTCCTCAAAGCTCCAGGACTGACTGGATCCTTATCATCAGATTCAGTTTAATATAATACCCAGGACATTCATTGGGGGAGGGTCTTACACCTATACAGAGGTGCAGTCAGTGCATTCTACTGTTCCAGCTAATAGGTTAGGTTTGTAGACAGCTATGAGGAATGTAGATGTAAAGACTAGAAAAAAATTTTTTTTTAATTTAGTTTAGATCTTAGATTCTCAAAATAAATGGAATATATTAGGAAGAAAAATTCTCTATCTTTGTTGGGATAAAATAGGGAATTCTTTATCAGTTTGTTGAAATATGTATAGCAGTTCAGTAAGCAACTGGCTAATTTGAGTGTCACATTGGAACCAAAAAGACCTTCCTCTAGACAAGGAAGTTGATGGATGATTTTTCAGTTACTAAGTCATAAATGAAATGCAGCAAATGATCTGAGAGTCTGAATAGGAGTAACTTTTTAAAAGTAAAATCAAGTAAAAAATAAATAAATCTGAATAAAAAAAATGAAAAAAAAAGTCCCTTTAAAAGCATAAATATACTTTATACAATTTCCCATGAAGTGTTTCATAAAACCATCAGATAAAATATCTAAATATATTAAACATTAATTCTCTAAAATAGAGAAAGTGGTGCAAAAATGTTTCCTGTATAAAACACCATTAGAATCAGATGATAGAAATTATAAATGTTAGTTTATGTCTTAAACATGACCTCCAAAGGCTGGGGTTTAAGTTTTTAAAAATATTTAGTAAATTTATTTTGTAAATGTACTCATGATGTTTTCTTTTTTTAAATCGCTTTTGCAAACCCAAAATTTCTATCTGTTTCAGAATGGTAACTAAACTTCTGTAATATGACCAATACCGACCAGGCAGATGGCGTTTACTGTTAGGGCTGAGTTTATGGCTTGATGTCTCAAAAGAGATCAAGCATTTTTTGTGACAGCCATGCTTAAATGGAGATTCAAGTGACTTGGCGGAAAGTCGGAAAAATAAATGACTGTTTAGTAACCCTTCCGCCATAAGCAGGATGTGACACATTGTCAACATTTTTAGGCGGAAACCTTCCTACACACAGAAGCACAGTTGAAAGAAATATTAAAAATTGCTTGACTCCACAGGCATCCCAACCTGGAGTTCGTGCTGAGTGAGTGAGAATTAATGACAGCTTAGTTCCAGGGACCCTTCTCCATGGCAGCACCTGCCACCTCGCCTAAAAGAAGGAAGAGAAGGGTTTATTGCTCAGTGCCTGAGGCAGCCCTCAAAGTGAATGTCGACGGAATCTAAGCAATTTTTAGAACCGCCCCGCAAGAAGTTCGCTTCCTACGCGGCACTTCACATTAAACCGACCTTAGTATCACATTTTGGTCTCGCAGGGTGTCAAATAAATATACTTGGCATCAAGCAATGAACTTGACTTTAGCCTGTTTAGACGAGGAACAAGTGCTGTCTTTGCAGACAGCTCTTCAAATATCTCGTCAGACTGAAAGAAAATTTTCGGCCGAAAATTTCTTGCTTTGCATTCCCATCTTTTTGTTTTGTTTTCTTTGCTGTTGTTATTAAATATAAATATTCAAATTTTCCCCCTGTCTTGAAAAATGACAGATTTCACAAAATAGTTCCTGGAGTATACAAACAATGATATATTTCATTTTTAGCCCTTGTATTCTCAAAAAAATGTTTTCTAAAATTTTATAATTTTTCTATAAAAATTCAATCGATGCACAAGTAGTAAAGTGGAAAAATACATTTTGTTAAAAGACAGTCGTCAATAGTAACAAGCAACCATATAAGTATAAAATTTTCGCCTTTATCTACTAATAGATCATTCCACAATCACATTAGTCTATTTTCCTTCAAAAAAGAAAACTATTTAAACGGCGATAATGGCAGGAAGGATTGTTATAGTACGAAATTTTCAAGTGTCTATTTCCGTTCAAAATTTTTCAACGTGGGTGTTACTGCTGTTCGTTTTTTATTTTTACAAGTTTGTGCGTTAAATGTGAGAAAAATAACGGATAACTTATGCTACAGAACATTGAAGTATACTACCAAAGAAACAAATAAAACAAATGATTTAAAATATATCACGATGTTTTATTGGGGAAAAAACTAAATCAATTTAAAGAAAAAGACATCAAGTTTTCAGTTTGCAACACACAGACAGACGGATATTCGTTTGAGTTATCTCCCTTAGTTCTGTTTACAGACTTTCCTGAATTTTTAACGCCTTTAGACATTTTTGTAGTCGTTTGAGACGAGGGATTTTTCTTTTACTAAAAGAAGGTAGGTAATATCTGTAATTATAAAATTGTTGTCAAGGAGTCTATTTTTATTAGGATCTTAGTTTTCTTCTATAGAAAAGAAAACTGCTTTTCAATTATTTGTTTGAAACTAATACACGAAATCCTGTTTTAAGAGAAACATAATCTTTCCCTTGCGTGATGGCTATAAAGTAGGTGATTACTTTGCGGTGCATTTCTTTACGTAATGTCGTCCCTGACTTTTAGACCACGATGAAATCATCCCCGCCCTTCTTCCGAAAATAGAGAAAAGAAGAAAAAATTTTGTGAAAATGTTTTTTAAGGATTTAACTGTTACTTTTACGTGGTGAAGTATTAAATTTCACGTTGCTTTTTTTTTCTTTGTTTTTTTTTCTAAAAGATAGGGATTTGTGGGTTTATCTATTTTTTAAGCTGTTGAAATTTAAACGTCAAACGAAGAAGGATGGCTGGCTTTTTTTATTTCAGATTTTTAATATTTTTTATTAGAATTTTTATTACGTTAAAACAAAGATTTAATATAAAGTAGATTTATTTTAATTCTTAAAATTTGTGGTAGAAATAAGTTTAGGTTTAAAATTTTTGAAAAATTATTGGAAAAAGATAAAAAAAAAAGAAGTAACGAAATAAATGACTCAGTGGAATGACGTGTGTGCGGCTTGAACTCACTATCAATCAGGTCACACGGTTACCCTAACTAACCATTACTCATTTTTTTCTAAAAGAAGTCTGTGTTAAAATGTACACGTTATTTGTTAACATAAGAATAGAAGATTCTTTATGAATTTTAGGTCCGTGGTTAAGAAAAACAATCTTCCTTTTTTGGTTGATAACGCCTTTTTTCCTTCCATCACCGAATCAACAATTACTGTTTTAATTGATTTTATCTATTAGCACGAACTAGATTTATTATCGTACACACACACACATATATATATATATATATATATATAAAGCAGGTTTTCTTTTTTAATCGAGACATAACTATGAAAATTCATTTTTAGAATAAAAACCAATTAAAAAAAAAATGAATCCCAACAATTCTTTTAAGTCCCGATGACGAAAGACGAAAAAGCTTCCTATTTTTCATTTTGTGTGTGTGTATGTATGTAGATAAATGTGTGTGTTTATATGCATATATAAATAGGTATGTGTGTATACTTTTTATGGGTGTAGGTATTATATATATATATATATATATATATATATATATATATATATAATTGACTGGCCCATTGGCATGATGGTTAGAATGTTTGCCAATAGCCCGGGGTTCAACCCCAGGTCGAGTCTTACCAAAGACTACTAAATATTGTACTTGATGCTTCCCTGCTTAACACTCAGCATTATAAAGTAGAGATCAAGGGTAAGTGGAGCAATCCAAGGAAAGTGGTAGCGCCCTCTTCTACACCTCCATGTAGTTAGCTATTGAAAAGCAAGCATTTTCAGGTCAGCTAACACAGATACATACACTCACACACATTATATATATATATATATATATATATATATATATATATAATGTGTGTGTGTTTTTGTTTTCATATATATACACTATTATAAATCTAGTGGCTACTCATTTTGGTTCCTGATGTCTCTCACCAACTATGACGAACATTCTGATTATTGGTGACATACTTAAAAAATTCCTTTGCTTACATTTATATTAAGTTCTAAATACCGTTGTTAACAGTTTCAAATGCTATTTTGGGGCGTGAATGTTATGCTATTTTCTTTTTTTCCCCATTATTTCCTGCGTACGTGTAAAATTCCTAAATTCATTGCAAACATTTAAAGAGTTAACTTTTAAAAATCTATGGACCCTGATCAATTACTATTCTATTATTTAAAAAATTGTACTGCAATATAAACGTAACCGGTTTTCGGGTTTAGGTGTTAGCGACCATAGTCGAGGGTGACCCGAAGGCTCCCTTTTCGATAGCTACTACACCAAGGTGTAGGGGAGGGCGCTACTCCATTCCCAGGATTGCTCCACTTTACCCTTGAACCGTACCTTATAATGCTGAGTGTTAAGCAAGGTGGTATCAAGTTCCATTTTTAAAGTCTTTGGTATGACTCGACCTGGGATTGAACCCAGGTCTCCCGGGCCATTGGCGAACACTCTAACCGCTGGGCCAATGTCCCGGTTTAAATATATATATATATATATGGGCGCCTCGGGCGGTGTAATGGTTAGCTGGTTAAACTAGCAAACTTTCACAAGTGAGTTCGAATCTTACTAGGTGCCCAATTCATTCGGCCTTGTGGCACATCGAAGCCAAAAGCTTCGTAAATTACTATAAATATATAATCTTCAATTGACATCTTTTTGAAGGTAATAAAATTGTTCTATCTACGACACAATTCATTTTTATACAAAAAAAATACTATGGAATAATAATTAAATGAACATTTTTTTAAAATATTCCAGCTATTATTTATCGGCTTTACTTCAGCTGTACCTAATCATGACTAAAAAAAAAAAAAAAAAAAAAAAAAAAAGAGGTTGACCCCCCACCCACCCCAGGGATTGGGTAGACAGGGGGAAGAGAAGGAAAATGTTCATAACGAACGAATGACTAATTTAATGTAATGAACTGAAACTTATTCGGATCAGGTACTTGTACACTGCCGTAACAGAGGGGGAAAAAAAAAAAAAAAAAAAAAAAAAAAAAAGAAAGCTAAAAATCTTTTTACCCCCTTGGGCTAAGAACTATTATTTCTTTTATTTATTTATTTATTTTTTTTTTAGATTAAAATTTAAGTAGTAGTCAGTAGAAATGAAGACTTCCCACAACAATAGCTGCTTAAGGCATTTTTTCTCCGGTTAATTATATATCGTCTCATATTTTCTGGCGATTAATTTTTTTTATCCTATTTTGACACATTTCCACCTGATTGCATTTTGCCTTTATACGAACCTCAATAATCCGGCTTGTCTATATCTATCCTATTTATATTGTAGAGTTTTTATTTTTTGTTTCTTGGTGGAGGGAGAGGTAAGACTTGTACTTTATCACTCAAAAATTCTTTTAGGTTACCGTATAGTTACAAAAGACCTCAATTGTTGGTTAATTGAATTGATGAAATCAATCTGCCCCTGTTATTACACGAGGAGACGAACTATTTAACTCGCTTGTTACACGGAGTCTTTATGTAAATTACTTGGTCCTAACTGAAATGTAGGGATATATGTACTTACCTAACACCTCCATCCACACTGTTGGCGTGGCTGATGATAAGACCCCATTTCCAAAAAATAGAATTGGTGTATTCTGGATATGACACTAAATTGGATCTGATGGTGAGGTTCCAGTTTTTGAGAGTGTAGTACCTGGAAAGGTAGTATTGGTTAGGGTCTCATCTATGGGTCAAATAGATCTGTTTAAAAATTATTTGTATTCGATGGGAATACATGATTCCATATAACTGAAAATTATTTGTATTAAGAATAATTACTTGGAAGTTTTAATTGTCTTCTAAGGATTATGATTATTAGTTACTTAAAACTGCAACTTAGTAACTGTGCAAACAAATGGTTATTATTAAATAGAAATTTTTATTTGAAACCATATGATTATTAGCATTAGATAAGAATACTTGAAACCATACAACTGTATAAAATTCTTTGTATTAGATAGGAATATTTAAGAATGAAACAACTACACAAAAAATGTATATATAAATATATAATGAATGTAATTCCCTAATCTTTAAGCATAAAATAACCTTAGATGGGTTGACATGACATTAAAATTAATCAGTTCCATCCCTCTGTCACAAGATCAATTTTCTAGACTGGTTGCCATACCAAGGTTAAAGAGCCCAGTCTGCCTACTGATTACCTATAGCTAGGGGATAATAATAGGATTCATTGCTTTCCCAATGGTACTAGCGTTATATGAAATACAAACAGCCTTGTTCAGGGTTTGAACTTGGGTTGCAAAGTTGATTTTTCTATGATAATAACCAAATATTGTGATACGTGTTCTGATCTAGATTTTTTCTTTTCTACAGCTTGTACCTGAAATTATTTTGATAGTACCAGCTCATAGGCCTACTGGGTAGAGTGTTTGCCAATGGCCTGGGAGATCAGGGTTCAGTCCCAGGTCGCGTCATACCAAAGACTTTTAAAAAATGGTACTTGATACCTCCTTGCTTAATACTCAGCATTATACAGTACATATGAATGGTAAAGTGGAGCAATGGGGAGGGAGTAGCACCCTCCCCTACACCTCAGTGTAGTAGCTATTGAAAAGGGAGCCTTTGGGTTGCCCTTGACTACAGTTGCCAACTTTACTTTTTTTACTAGTTACTCATGCATTTAAAAGGGGTTACTGGTAAGTTCTTAGCCCAATCAAGAAAGAAATTACCTAAAGCCATGAAACATACAAGCTATTATTCTACACATTCACATCCCACCATTCAAAACACTTGGCACATTGTTTCTTAAGTTTATTGAACCCTTTGAAAATAAATCTAAAAATTATCCTTTTTTTAATTAGGATTAGTTTACAGCACTCCACTCCTACAAACTTGGTTGAATGTATGCTTAAGAACTGCAAAAGAAAATAAATTCAATGTTACGGATTCTTCTGTTACTATCATTTTGAGACAAATTCATGTGGTGACAGCAGTATGATCATTAAACACACAAAAATACTTTTGGGGGAATATATTGTTGCACATTTCTCTGTGATGCAGTAAGTACTGCTTGGAATTCATTATTGCAACAACTTTGTTTGCTGTTCCAATGAATGTATTGGATATGATACTAAACTGCATCTGATGGTGAGGCTTTGGGCAATGTGGAGTACCCCTTCATTGCCATTACTCCCAGATCCACTCTGACTTTAAGTAGTTCTACCTGATAAGGTCCCATCTATGGGTCAAATTGAACTGTTTGACCATTTAATTGTGTGCAAACAAATGAGTAATGTTGAATAGAATTATTAAATCACATCCAAATAATACTATTAGTTTGGAATATTTGAAACTATTTAACTGTAAGCAAAACTGAATTATTGGTATTGCATAGCAATACTTGGAGCCATTTCACTGTGTGCAAATCAATGGATAGTGTTGAATAGGATTATTAGTGTTAGATAACAATACTTGAAACCATTTAACTGTGTGCAAACAAATGAGCACTAGCTTACTTGAAAATGTTATCTATAAACTATGCATTTATAAAACATATGATTTGGCATTGAATAACCTATAAGGGTTGATATATCATAAAACTTAATTAACCAATCAATTTTTTGTTTCAAAATCTGATAAAAATGAATTCTGCATTGATTTAACTTAGTGTTGGGGTGCATTCGTCCACCCTCGATATAAGGTGGAAAGTTACTATGTTCGAGGGAGTGGTTAGCAGCGAGTTAGCCTAGAGCAAGGAGCACCAAGCAGAGAGTAAGCCAAGCTGGCACAACTTGTGTTGTTTATTGACCTTTGACAGAGCCGTCAATCAGGGAATCCTAAGGCAGGATGTTCCAATTGTGTAAACAGGAAGACAGTGATGTGTTGGTATAGGCAGCTCATGTGGATTCACAGAGACACAGTCACTAGAGCTGCCAGCAAGTGCCCAAAGTGGGGCAGTGGCCCCTCCAGCCAAGAAGCAGAAGTGCCAAGTGGGGCCCTGAACATGGCACAATGTGGCTAAGAAGAAGATAAGGGTTAATATTGCAGTCCTTCACCAGTCTGTGTCCTCCATCTCTGACTTTCTCTCACACTTACTGTTAACTTCAGGCCTTTTGAGAAATAAAGTGAGAGCTATATTTTTGTAAAGAAATGTTATGCCTCTTCATTATGCCGGTACGATATATAACACTTGGAGTTGATCAGTAAAGTGTGATTTACTATGACATACTGGTCTTCCTAATTGTATGCGAAAAACACATTGCAGTAAGTGAAAGTAAAGTTGGCGACTTTTCAATAGCTACTACACTAAGATGTAGGGGAGGGTGCTACTCTTTTCTCTGGATTGCTCCACTTTACCCTTGATATGTACCTTATATTGCTGAGTGCTAAGCTAGGAGATATCTACCACTTTTAAAGTTTTTGGTATGACGCGACCTGGGATTGAACCCAGGTCTCCAGGCTCATTGGCGAACACTCTACCCACAAGGCCAATGAACTGGCATATTTAACCAATTCAATTTCTTAAAATCACATTCCACTTGGGGCCAATCTCTTTAGAAGAATATCCAATAAAGATCATTAGTTGTATTGATGACCAGAAAAGAAAAATTGATTTTAAAAAGGTTTGAGCATTGCCAACTGAATTTAAATATTGGTAGAGGTTACTTATGTTCCTTAGCCCAAATGCCATTGCTCTTTGAAAAATATGAATCCATATCTCTGCTGAAAAAGAACTTGGAGAAAACTATTTCCTCATAACTTCTGTCCAGACATTAATAACTAGTAAAAAAGGTATCATAATTGATTTTTTTTAACATTTCAGTGTGGATTCACATTATAATCAGAACAGTAACTTATACCCCTCCCATATATATATATATATATATATATATATATATATATATATATATATATATATATATTTTTTTTTTTTTTTTTTTTTTTGTAGGGAAAATTAATCTTTTTAATGAGGTTGGGAATGCTGAGAAGGTCAATTTCTTCTTGGTTCAACTGATAACTTTTCAGTACACCCTCATCATTATGTTTCGAGAAGATTGTTCTTGTAATATTAATTAAATCAGTGTATGTGTTTACCTAACCCACCCACCACGAACAGAATGTGGCATAAGGTCAATTTTTTAAGTAAAGTTTAAGCTGGTTTGAAGTTAGTTTTCCTTCTAGACTGGTTACCTTACCAAAGTTAAAGAGCTCAGTCTGCCCTACTACTTACCTATAGTTAAAGAACAGGTGGATTCATGTCTTTCCCAAGGGCATTAGTGTAAAGTGAATGCTAACAGCTTTGTGCAGGGTTTGAATTTGGGTAACTGATTTCATTTTTTATGATAGCTAAATGTAGTGTTTATTTACTTGTTAATCAAATATTTATTACATGTAAAAATACTTTTTAGGGTTACCCTTTTTTTTATTATGATTATTAAATGCAATATTTGTGGAATTTTTCATAGAAATAAAAGTTAATTTACTATACAAGTCCTGATAAATACTTTTATTATTTAAGTCCCTCCCCTTTTAAGTATGCACTCAAAATCTAAATAAAAATCTGGCAGGATTAGCCAAATCTACTTTGTCAATTAAATATCTAAATGAATGTGCTTAACTGAAAATTATGGCTGATAATGTAATTTGTTGGTTTAATGATTAAGAAGCTGATAGTAATTTTTATTAATTCTATGAGTAGAAATTCCTTCCATTGCCTCAAGCAAAAGAACAAATTTATTATTAAGCAAAACAAATCAAATTACTTAAATTAATATTTTTATGAACAATACTTTTAAAAATATTAATATTTCAAAAATGAAATTTTAGATTTGTTAATTTTTCAAAATATCATAAAACATTTTCAACTGTTTCTACCAAAGCTTTGATTTAAAAGGCCAAGGTCTTTACTAGTTTCAGGGCAGAAAGTGGTGTTATTTAAATTACTATTAAATAAAGGAGGTGCTTGTGGTGTAATGGTTATCATCGTAGGAAATGGACACGGCGACATGAGTTCAAATCCTGGACAAGACATAGCATTTCACATTGCACTAATACCCTTGGGAAAGGTATGAATCCAATTATTCTCCCTCCCTCCAGTAGGGCAGACTGGGTTCTTCAGCCTTGGTGAGGCAACTAGTCTAGGAGAAGGAAAACTCTGAATTCAAACCTGTTTAACTCTGCTTAAAAATTGACCTTGTGTCATATCCTGCCCGAGCAGAGGGGTTGGTAAATATGATTAAATAACTAATTAATATAAAAGCTATTTACAATATAATTGCTTATTTATAAAAAAAAATCACTAAATAAATAAGTTATGAGGGTTGGCTGAAAAGTTCATAAGTTGACCAAGATATTCTCATGAAATGTGACCAAATGAGATTTATTTTTCAACACAGTACTCCTTGCAGTTCACTCACTTCTTCTGTCAGTATTACAGTGCTTGGATCCCATTAGTCAAAAAAGTCATCAATGGCAGATATAATGTCATTCCATGAAAATTTCAGCCCATCCTCATATTTATCATAAGTTGATTATTAAAGTTAAATATGTAACTTAGGGCACTTGTTGTGTACTTGGTTATTGGCATAAAAATGTAGCCTCTGCTACCTGAGCTCAAATCTTGGATGAGGCTGTTAGCATTTCCCATAGCATGTATACCTTTGTGAAAAATATAAATCTAACTATTCTTCTTCCAGCCTAGTGTAAATAGTAGAGCAGACTGGGTTTTTTTAATCTTGATATAGCAACCAATCTAAGAGAAGAAAAAGTCTGAATTTAAACTAGTTGTAGACCTGAAGAGGGATGGGCTCTACCAGGCTATTCCTGCCCAAGACATGCTACATAAATAGTGCCTTCACCACCAAACCAGCTACAGGATAAGTCTGTGTCTATATAATTTAAATATCTCCATTAAAAATCGCTAAACATCTAAGTAATCTCCCAAATGTATTTAATTGGCATCAACTGTTGTTAAACTCTCAAATAATCCCTCTTTAAAAAATGGTATCAAATGGCTGGATTTTTTTCTAATTTGTATGCTGGTTTATAAATTGACAAAATTTTTTTGTTTTTTAAATTTAGTACATATGAAGAATTCTCCAAAAGTATGTATTTACCCAACCCTTCCACCATGGGCAGGATGTGACTCAAGGTCAATTTTTTAAGCAGATTTGAATAATCATCCTAACGACTAATTTCTACTGTCGCTTTTAGAGTAACCCTTATAATGATCTCAGTATTTTTCTTCAAGATTCTATGCATTGTTTTAAAGTCTTTGTCAAACACATCTTTGTGGGTCAAAATAAGGTCTTATCAAGCAAATGAATGTATTTACCCAAAACTCTGCCATTGGTAGAATTTGACAAGTTCAATTTTTTTAAAGCAGAATTAAGCTGGTTTGAATTCAGACTTTTTCCTTCTTCTAGACTGGTTGCCTTACCAAGGTTAAAGAGCCCAGTTTGCTTTTATCTATAGTCCGGGGTGGGAGAACAGATGAATTATGATTCTCACAGTCATTAGCACAAAGTGAAATGCTAAGAGTCTCATCTAGGATTTGAACCCAGGTTGCCAATTCTATTTCTTACAATGATAGTCATTACACTAAGCATGCCTCTTTAAGTAAATTAAAATTTATCAATTCCCATAGAAACTCCAACAGATACTTGGAGGCACAATAAAACCATTGAATGAAGCAAATTTTCAGCTATAAAACCCTATTTTTCTTCTTACTAATTGGCTATTCATTTCACCTGCAATGAACTTGTGTCTGCATGCTGCACATGTAAAAATCTGCACCAGCAGAGATAAACTACTTCCCAAAAGTGGTGATTGCATCATTCTCTGGAAGAAGTTGTTGTTACATAGTTCATATTTCATTGACTTAATTCTCGTAGATGAGCTGATTCATCATAAACATTCAGTAAGCATCAATCAATGTTAATGAGAGCACGTTTTTCTGCATGGAGAAATACAGTAACACACTTTATGTCAGATGCCATTTTGACGGAATGCTGCTCATCTGCTGTGGAGCAAGATAAAAATATTGTTATTGGTCAGAAGGTTCAACCTCTACTGGCATATCACCAACATCTGTCTCTGATACTGTTGTATCATCATCATCTTGTTGTGCCATCATCACGGATATCCCTGACCCTCTTTCGCCATCCCTCCCTATCGTTCATCGCTTCCGGCAGGTCCTATGGAAGAACTGTTGTATAAGATTATAAAATAGGTGGCATTATTTCTAGAGTGGCTCTTTTACAAATATATTGTACAGACTCTACCATTTGTAAAAATGCGTAACCAACGATGGTGACTATAGAAAAATATTTTGTAACTGAAAATTTATTCTATCCAACAGTGTTATTGTGCTCCCTATATTTTTTGTAGTTTCAGTAGAAATGAATTGGTGACATTACTTTCAGAATATATAATGTTTATTCTATTTAAAGTCTTTCTTTTGAAAGAGATAAATCCTTATAACCAAATCTTTGATTGTGTGAAATATCTTATACATGTCCATTTCTTAAGTTCAAAGTTGGTCCAATAAAAGAAAAGCTAAATAATTAAAAAAAACCCCCCAAATCTATAGACATAATTACCTATTAGTACATATTCATTAGATTAGAGAGAATCTCCATGGTGTAGTGGTTAACATGTTGGACTGTAACATGGTAGTAAACAAGATCAAACTCCAGTGGCACTATTACATTCACTTTTGGACTGATGCTTTCAAGGGAAGATATGAACACCTCCTCCTCCCCCACTACCAGGTATGAGTTAAATAGGGCCACTATTGTTCTTCAAGGATGGCTTTGGCATTAAATAACCCACCTAGGTTGATATGCCATTAAACAAAGAAACCAAACCATTTGATTATCTACAGTAATTTGGTTCTTTTGTTTGAACTTCTGATATGAAAGATATCATTATTAATTTTGGACTAATTTTAAAATTTTTGAATGATATCTATTTTTTGGGAAGATTTTTGCATTGTCAGTAAAGTATTATCCTGGTTAATCTTGATGAAAATTTATGAGTTCAAATCTTATCAGAATTTTTTAATTTCTAATCACTGTTGCTTTAACATAAATGTAAAAACAAGTTTTGCAATATTATTCAAAAATTACTATTTGCTCGTATTCTAATAATTAACACTTAGTTTGTGACTTAACTGTCATGATCTTATAATCCCTTCTTTATTTAAATTATTTGCTTTTTCAACAATATCTTTAAATACAGTTTATTGGTTATGGAAGTTCTTTTCCCCATTAATGTAAGACCAACTAAAAAACATCATTAACATTGACCAGACTAAATTAATCTTTATTATTCCAATATTATAAATTAGTGTAAAGAAGCATTCAACTTTTATCTGAGATGTTTATTATTCCATAAGTTTATAAGTCTACAATTCTCATCTTTGTTGTTTTGATTATTTAAGCCAGAACATTCTCTAAAAGTGTATGCTATATTTAGTAATCATTGAATAAAATTCTGACTAGTTGATTTTTGAAACTGTTTTTCTGCCTCAAATTAGAATAATTCACTGATTTGAATAAAGGATTTTATTGTACACTAAAATATTCAAATATGGTTGGGGTAGGGCTCTATTATGTTTTTGGAAAGAGACATAATAGGCTAAAAGTGATATGAAGATGGAGTCCACAACTTCTAAGAGTCATAAGGTTTAATTGCAATACAGCAAATAGGCTGCTAAGGAAACAAAATTAATGTGTACATGACAGCAAATGTCTGGGAGTGTGTGAATGACTACAAAAAGTGAATTGTAATTAAATACCAAAATTTTAAGAAAATATTGTTTACAAATCTGGTTTCACTATGGACCACTTGTGGCGTAAGTTATCGTCATTGGAAGCGGAAATGACAATTCAAGTTCAAATCCCACGCAAGGCTGTTTGCATTTCACATGATGTTAACTCTTACAAAAGATATGAATCCAACTATATCTCAAGTTATAAGAAATCACTGCATAAGCAATGATTTTTATAACCTGAGATATTAAAATCCATTGGATTAAAAGATATTAATATTTTGGGGATAGAAACAATTTTGAGTCAATGCAGATCCATTGGATCAAGAATGGATTCACGGCAAAAGGACATTTTCATTACACACCATCTAATATCATCTGTCACATCACTATGATTTGGGTGATTCCCATAGCATAATGGTTAAAGTGCTGGACTATGACCTCAAAGCAAGTGAGTTTGAATTCACCACAGTATAGTGTTCACTTTTTGACTAATACCCTTGGGAAAGGTATGAACCTCCTTACCTCCCTGCCAAGCTATACGTTAGATAATATCACTGCTGTTCTTCTATAAGGATGGCTTTGGCATTAGATAACTCATGAAAGTTGATATGCTTTTAAACAAAGAGCTAAACCAAACTAATTCGCTATGATTTAATATTCAAAATGATATGTAGTTTTCTTTTAAATATGGATATTTTAATACAAGATGAAAATTTATGAAAACAATTTAATCAAAATAAAATTATTTACTTACATTTATTTATAAGTTTGTAATGGTATAAAATTTAATCAAATAAGACATAATGTAATCTATTTTAAATCCATGGAATTTAATTCAGAAATTATTCTTATTTATTGGGAAATGAAAGTCAATTATATTTTAGTTTTGATTAAATTAGATTCATTGCAGTACGTGATGATGTGTAAGTCTGAAATGCTAACTATTGCTCTATAGGAAAGTTTTAATTTGGTTTATTTGTTTAATGAAATATCAACCATTATGGGTTATTTAATGCCAAAGCCACCTTAAAAAGAACAGCAGTGATACTATCCAACCTATAGCTGAGAGAGGGAAGGTTTTATCCTTTTACTGCAAAGTCAATTAACTCAATGTTAAATTGATAGAAACTGGAAGATTCTTACAAGAAATAACACAATTAGAAAAACTGTTTCCTTGTATTGTTTTTGTTTAAAGTAAAAGGCAGAAATAGGAAGATTTTCATGTTGCATATATTAAAAGATTGATATACAAAGTATATCAATCTATTATATAAATTCACACACGCACATACAAGATTTTCATTAAAATTTTTTAAATATTTTATCTGGTATATATTACTAGAATTATGTTTGTGTATGTGTAATATATATGTATTTACCGGGGGGGGGGATTAAGCACTTTCACGAAGGAATTAACAGTTGCCACTCACATAAGGCAAAGCTCTTCTAATGAATTGAGCACTTCAGTAGCCTTTAGCATAAATGTAAACAAAGAAAAATTAATACACTTGCATTAAAATCCCTTCACTTACTCTGAGACTGGTGCTGGCTATGAGGTATGTTATCAGACTGATGTAAAGTTAGCTGGGTTTTGATCCTATCTTGAAGCATCTTGCATGTCTAGCCACACTGATGGGTTGTGATACAACAATATAGTCTGTTTGTGGATGACAGTGTGTGTGTGTGTGTGTATATATATATATATATATATATATATATATATATATATATATATATATATTGAAATTAAATGTTTTTAATCAGGAAAATCTTTACAGTGCAGCTTGACACTATATCAAAATAGGAGTTTCAGAGATGCTTTAACCAATGGAAAACTTCAGTAGGTTGAATCTCAATTGAACAATATTAAGATTTCCTTCAGTGTTCATTTTTGCTTTTATAAATACTGGCATTATCTCAATACTTTTAGAAACATAACTTATATGTAACAATAACCCTGTAACAATATCATTGTGATATTTTTATTCAAGCATTTTAAGTGTATTATGTATGATTTTGAGAATAAAACAATTTCCAGTCCAATTTGCAACTAAATGAAAAGTTGGTAGGTCTGCATTTATGCTGAACAACAATTTTTAATCATACAAATACTTAATATAATCGAGTTAATTATGAAATGCTAAATAGAATCTTTTACTCTTTTCTAAACAGATGTATAGCTATCATCATGGATCACTGTTACAACTGGTTCGTGGGTCATCATGTGAAATATAACTTTGAAAACTTATTTTTAAAAATTCATCCAGTTCAGTGTACACATAAATTTCTTGCTAAAATGAATCTTCCCAATAAGTTTAAATCAGTTTTAAGGCTTGAAATAATCTTAGTTATTATTTGAATTTTAAAAACAAATGAAATTCAATATCAAACTTGACAGAAATATCTTTGTTTTGCAATATAGTAAGTTGGCCGACCGTAGTCGAGGGTAACCCTAATGCTCCCTTTTCAATAGGTACTACACTGAGGTGTAAGGGAGGGTGCTACACCATTCCCTGGACTGCTCCACTTACCTTTGATTCATACCTTATAATGCTGAGTGTAAAGCAAGGGAAGTATCAAGTACATTTTTTTTTTCTTTCTTAAGGCTTTTTTATGACTCAACCTTGGATTAAACGCCAGTCTCCTGGTCCATTATGCCAATCGGCCAGTATAATATATATACTGAAAGAAAATAAAATTGCAACATCTCAAAAGTCAGTGTTAATTTTGACTGGGGTAAAGTATGTGCATGATAAGGGGAAGTATTTGATATCAAAATTTTTAGGTCATCTTGTGATGTACTCACATTCGTATCTGTACCATAATGGATAAAAGTATAGACTTGTGTTAATGTTCAAAGAAGTATATACATTGTATTGATGATACATCCATTATTTTAATCAATAAACAAGTGGTATGTGAAAGTGTCAAAACAGAAAATAAACAATGAATGAATCTTATAAATAATTCTTTTTAGCATTCAATACATTTATTCCAGTGAGTTTTCCTTTGGTTAAAGCACCTGAAATTCCTCTTATGATGTAGTGTGAAGCTCAGCCATTATATTTATTTTAATGTTGTCATACCTTTGAGATGAATTTTTAATTTAGGAAACAAGTTGTAGATGGCTAGGTCTGGTGTGAGTATGAAGGGTGCTGCACTTGCACAATCCAGTGTTTCACTAAAAACTGCTATTCTTAATGTATCAAGACTGTCTTCATGGGGGTTGAGCACTCTGGTGAAGGAATTTTCGGCCGCCGCTCGCATAATGCAAAGCTCTTCGAAAGAATTGAGCACTGTGGTAGCCGATGGGGTATTAAAAAAAAAAAAGTAAACAAATGGCTGCTGCTGTTACTACATAATACCTTAAAAATTCCCTTAGCCAAATGTGGTACGCTTGTTGGCCAAGCGGTCTGAGACTTAGTCTAACGTAAAGTTGGATGGGTTTCGATCCTGGCTTAGAGCGTCCTACGTGTCTAGCCACACTGAAGAGTTCTGATAGAACGAAACAGTCTGTTTGTGGATGACACACACACACACACATATATATATATATATATATATATATATATATATATATATATATATATGTATGTGATTTCAAATTGACTCTGAATTGGCTGGACATCAGCACTTTATTACATAATTTAATCAACTGTGCATACGTCTCCCTTTGGATACACACTTAACATAATGACTATCATCATAAGAAATGGAATCAGTAATCAGAGTTCAAATCCTCGATGAAGCTGTTTGTGTTTCACTTTACACTAAGGCCCTTGAAAAAGTCATGAATTCATCTGTTTTCACCCAACTATGGAAAAATAGTAGGATCGACTGGGTTCTTTAGCCTTGGTTAGGCAACTGGTCTAGGAGAAAGAAAACTCAAAATTAAAGTCCCACTTTACTCTTCTTTAAAATTGACCTAGTGTCACATCTTGCCTGTGGAGTTGGGTAAATACATACATCTTCCATTTTAAATTTGAAAATTAGATTCTTTGAAACTTCAATCTTGATACCTTTTTGTCCCAGTTGGCATGTGATCAATTAGTGTAATCCAGCTGTATTACCCATACTTAATCTTGGGTAATCAGAAAGATATTTAGGGTCTAGCAATTTGCTTTTCTATCAATGTATACTTTTTCTTTCTTTTTTTTTTTAATATTGCTTTGATTTTTTTATTTTAAGTTTTATTAAAATAGGGAATGTGAAGTGTTTTTTCTTTTCTTTCCCCCTTGTTAGCCATGCATGTTCTCTACTTGTGGCCATTTTTACATATCCAGTTATTACTCATTTTATTAAACAAGGTGTAACCTTATGTGTAAAATAGTATCATAAACTGGTAACAGAAAATCTTTATCATACATGTAATAGAATAAAAATCCAAATGGTGGAGGCAAAAGATATCAACTGTAGAAAACTTATGTAACTGTAACTACAGTGTCTGTGCAATATTCGTTCAAGGCTAAAAATGTTTAATGTAATGAGTGCTATCTGCCAGTGTCTAATAACTTTTTATATGCAATAAATATTTATACAAATGTTACATCATTTCTAGTTGCTAATTGATAAAAAATGTTGAACATTTTCCCCTCAAATTATTCTGGCTGGCATTCAGTTAAAAGAAGAAAAAGTATGTTTTTTTTTTTTTTTAAATTTTATTTTATTTTTTAATGAAATTGTTTGGCTAATTTATCTAGAATGTGATTTAAATTGTCCCAGCTAATCATGTGAGTCAAAGGTTTTGCAATATTTTGGTGATGTGAGGCACTATTTGGCAGCTCTAGATGCTTTTATTGAGGTCATGATGAACCACACTGGACTGTGAGATTCTGAGCTCACCTGATATTCTCAAGTGCTACTTGCTGGATTATCCTCAATGGCTTGGAGCACAGATTCAAAATCCACATTTTTAGGCCTACCTAATCTTGTTTGATTCTTGAAGTTCTTGCAACCAAAGCAAAATTTCTTCGGTCATCTGGTTACTCTACTGGGATTAATTGCACCTTCACTTTTCACACAACAAATGATTTTATTTGCTTCTGTGGTCCTGTTCAGATTCATAAACCCTGTGCAACTTTCAAATTATACACAGTGAAGTAATGCACAATGTATCACCAGACCAACCAGCACGATCCTATGAACCATAACAGGTACCTTCCATGCCTTGAATTGCTTTGGTCACATGATATGTGTTGCAAACTAGCATGTACTAAAATATTGTAAAACTTGTGACTCACACTAGTATTAAAGGTCTTTTAAGATTACATGAGGACACTCCTGGGGTATGAATTTTATCCATTATATATATATATATATATACACACACATACACAAGCTCCTTTCATTGAAATTATTATTTATTTTTATTTTTCTTTTGCAGGAAACATCTTCCTTTTCCATTGAATGACTTTTGAGCATTGATGTTTTACTACAGATTTCTGCAATGTTAACAATGAGGAGATATGTTGGTTGTGGAGGGGAAACTAACAAGTTGATAAAAACGGGACACTTATTACAATTTTTATTGGCTTCTTTAATGTATATCATATAAAAAGAAGAGAAAAAAGAAAAATATCTGTATTTTCATTTTAAGATTAGAAAAGAGTGAAAAATCAAACTTTGTTTTTGATATGTTTAAGAAGTGAACAATTAAGTTCACTTTTCATTTTTTTTTTTTTGTTTGTTGTTTTTTTTTTTTTTGTTAAAGAAGGAAAAAAAGAAAACATCAAGAACAGTTACAAATTACATTTCAATGGAATTTTTAAAATGGTTTCTCTTGTGATATGAAGTAGTTAAAAAATTTTTTAACAAACTTAAAAACACATGAAAATACAAATAAAGAAACTGCTAAAAAAGTATTATGAAAGGTTTGTTTTCAAACAATTTAACCATGAAGATTTGTGATTAAGATATTGGCACTAAAAAAAAAACTACTTACATCAAAATATTTTTTTATATATGAAAATAACAAATCCTTCAAAAGAAGAATAATTCTGCACTCTTAAATCTGAAATTAAAAAAAATATCAAAATGAAGAAGCCACCTAGATGTGATATTTGTGGGAAGGTTTTCTCTCGCCGGGACAACATGGAGAGACACAAAAATCGTCACCTTCATCGGGAAGTTTTCCCTTGTGACTTGTGTGGGCGTCCCTTCTCCCAAAAGTCTTACCTGAAGTTGCACAAGAGGATCCACAGTGGAGAGCGTCCATTTGGCTGCAACATCTGTGGACATGCCTTTTCTCGAAATGACCATCTGGTGATTCATATTCGTGGACATCAAGGACTAAAACTCTTCAAATGTGAGGTGTGTGGTAAGTCATTCTCTCGACGCTCATATCTGACTGTCCATGAACGAATTCACACTGGTAAACGCCCTTACCAATGCCACGTGTGCGGTTGTGCCTTCTACCGTGGAGACCACCTTGTACGGCACCGACGGAAACAGCATGGTGAGGAACCTGTACCTGCTACAACAACTATGTATGTAACCACTACAGCTGGAGATGGAACCCAGACTATATATGCACAGGCAAATCCACAACTGGAGACCCAGCTTCAGCCTGTAAATATTCAAGTGCAGATAGAAGGGCAGGAGCTCAAGTGTAATGACTTCATCATCAGCAATATCACCAGTGGTAATAACATTGAGCAAGTTAACACCGATGGTATGATTCAGACCAGTTGTAGTGGGTGTGACAGTGGTTGTACTGGTGTCAACTGCTGCGAGGAGCAAGAGCAGCAAGTTCTAGCTGTTGCTGGAGCTGTGGCAAAGATCGAAGAGCAGCAGGAACCCCCAAAGGTTTTTGATAATGCTTTGCCTTCTAACATAGTTGTTATGCAACCAGCAGATATGAACAGGTTGGTTGTCCAAGCCCAACCTCAACCCCCACCACCAGCAACACTGCCGTTCAAATGTGAGTATTGTGGTAAAACATTCTCCAGAAGGGACAATCTGGAGAGGCACAAGACCACTCACCTTGACGAGAAGCTTTTCAAGTGCAGTGTATGCAGCAAGGCCTTCTCTCGAAAATCCTACTTGACGGTGCACCAACGGATTCACACAGGTGAGCGCCCATTTAAATGTGATACCTGTGGGCACACATTTTCAAGGAAAGACCACTTGCTGAAGCATCAGCGAACAAAAGAAGGAGAAAGAAAACTGAACTGTGCTGGAAGTAACTCACAAGCACAACAGCAGCAACAGCAACAGCAACAGCAGCAGCAGCAGCAGCAACAATTGCAGCAGCAGCAGCAGCCCCAAACCCAACTGTTGACCCTGTCAACAAAGGATATAGCTGTAACCAACCAGCCAACAATGATAACCCTTTCACACCCAGGTGGTATTACTGCAGACAACAACAATATCACTCTGGCAACCCATCACCCACACACAGTTGCAGCCCCTAAAACCCAATTGTATCATACAATAGCAAAGATGGGGCCTGGAACTGCCACAGCTGTGCCTATATTCCCAACGACCATTGAGATATCACCAGCTACAACACAGATCTTTCCAACAATACAGATGTATACGACTACACAACTAAATGTTCCACAGGCAAGAACAAGGGACTCTTCCTGGTGATAAAACAAAAAAACTTTTGATTTGAATGAACAAAAAAGAAAATCTGGGCAGGGGGGTAGACAGAGAGTGGGTAATATTTCTTTTATTGGCCTGTCATTTGAAAAAAAAAAAAAGATTTCCTATCATTATTGGTGGAATAGTTTCTCTCCTTGAAATTGGAGGTAAATTTTGATAGTCCTATTGATAAAAAAAATCAACTGAATCAGGTTGAAGCTATTTTTACATAATATTTTGGATAACATTTTTTGATTGCATTGATTAAATACAAGAAAACAAATATGAAAAAAAAAATGTGGCCTTCAGCACCCTGCTCTACCACAGAACTCATCTGCATGTATTATGCAATAAAAGAAATCTTTCATCTTGTTCATTTTGGTTAAGTGGAAAAAAAGTTACTAGCTAACCATAAATCTATTTTTAAGCCTCTATATCTATCAGAAATCAACAAAAATAGTAGATCCCCCCCCCAAAAAAAAACCCTACACCTAAACTCCATTGTTTTTTTTCTCTTTTTCCCCCCCCTTTGAAGAAAACCTGAATCATTTTTTACCTGCTTTTATATTTTAATTACTGACTTTTATTTCAATAGCACTTTAAGTATCATAGAAACACATACACCCACTGCACACAAAATTCATACCAAAACATCATCTTATGAAATGTACTATGTCTTACACACTATATGATAATGAAGTGGGTTCTATTAGGCTTTGAGAAAAAATGTTTCTAATAAATACTATTAAAAAGGAACAGGTTAAAGATATGAAAGTAAAAAAAATGTTTTGGTTAATCACCATCTCAAACAATTTTTTTAACTTTATTTTTTATTTTTATTTTATTTTATTTTTTTTTTTTTTTAGATAAGTTTGTGAGACTTTTGATAAGTACCATTTAAATCCAATGTGTTTTGAAACATGGAACAAAAATGTTCCAATACTATTATTATATTATGAAACTCGTATTAACATATTTTCTTGGAATGTATTCCATTAGGATCATAAAGGTTAAAAATAAAAGTTGTCACAATTGCTTGGGAAGTTTAACTGAAAAATTTGACACAAGATTGTTAGCTTCCAAGAGAGAATCCTACCACCTTTTTATTAATAAATAATAATGGCAGAACTGGTACTTGTATTTTCTTTACACAGTAGTGGAACCGGTACTTCTGATTTCTTAGAACTCAAAAACAACAAAACTTATATCAATATTTCCCCCTCCCCAGTAAAAATCAATCTGTAATTTGTGAAGATTACCAGCAGAATAAGTACCTGAAGTAAATCTGACAATAATTTGGTTATAATAAAGCATCTGCTTACAAAAGCAATGAAACTTAAAATATTTCTTTGAATTTGTATTTAGTTATGATATACTTTGTTTCAAACACTAAAGTGCCCCTTGACTTTAATATGCATTACCCAAACATTCTGTTGATAGAGAGTTAAACAATCTTCACATTAGTACAGTGTCAACAGGACTCATCTTGATAAAAAAAAAAAAAAAAACTTCTTAATCAATCACCAACACACACATACAATCTGGTGAAAAAATATTACAGGAGCAAATTTTTAGTCTTTACTTTTGTTACTAAGAATGTTTGATTAATGTTTGGCATATAACTTGATGTTAATCATTTGAATTGGTGGTCTTGCTTATAATAAAATTAAAAAAAAAACAACCTAACTAAAACATGGATTTCTCTGACATACTCATATTTCAACTGAAAAGTTTCATTTATATATTCACTAATTAAGTTGAATTAGATAGGAAAGATAGTCCTTATTGCAGATCTAATAATTTCATACCAAAATTAGTTTAAATTTGGACTGTCTTGAAGGTAATTAAAAGGCATATATTTTTTAAAATTTATCTGCTGTTAATGTGGAGAAAGAAAAAAATTAATCATCAATTTTGAAAAAAAAAAAAAATTTTTTTAATCTACCGAGATTGGGGGGGGGTCTTAAAAAATTTAATTTTCTTATTTTGAAAAATAACCTATTGCAATATTGCTAATGCAATAAAAATCACTAAACTTAGATTCTCACTGAGTATTCAATACTTTTGGCTTTGTGCTACAACTGAGCCAACCTTACTAAGTTTGATTCTTATTATGGGTTCCATATACGTATCTGGCTTTCTGTTGCACGTAAGCTAAGCTTATGAAAGGAATATGATATAATGGTTAGTGAACTTGTTACTAGTGAGTTGGATTCTCACTAGGTGCTCCATACTTCTGGCCTTAATTAATAACAAATATTTCAATGTTTATACACATTATCTTCAGAAAATTGTGAATTGAAATGACTTTTCTCTATATATTTGTGAAGTAACAAAAGTACTAATAAAAATCACTTGTAAAATTCCTGTAGGCAAGTTTTTTAAAGTTGCTTTCATTCTTTGTTTAGTGTCTGTTTTGAAGCTTTTTGTTTTTCTTAATGAAATGTATATCATCCAGTGTAGTAAAGGTAACCCAAAGCCAAACTTTTTTTGACCTTATTTTTCTGATGCAGGTATCATTGGGGAATAAGAAAAACCTGGCTTGTTTATCTAAACTTTTCTTGTTCCTCAATGATACCGACATTGAAAAAATAAGGTCTGAAAAAGTTTAGCTTTGGGTTACTCTTATTGCACTTTTAACCTGGACTAATAGTGTCATAGATCCAAATCTCTGGTTATAAAATAAAACAAATTATACTATTGTAAAGATTGTTCATTCTGCTTTCCAACATCAAATTTATGAATATACAATGTGAAAAAAAATTTTTTTTAAGCTGTAAGGAAGTATGCCAAAATAGGACCCATTTCAATAATAAAAAGTTTTTAATTGTTCACCACAATACATACACAATTTGGCGAAAAAAAAACCCGTCATAGGTGCATATTGTTAGTCCTTCTGTTGAGAAAGTTAAATAATAGGCAGTTTTCATTCTTGTTTTTCACTATTATTAATGTGTTTTGTTTTTTTTGTTTTTGTTTTTTTTTTTGTTTTTTACTTTCTATGACTTGAATAATAGAATTAGTGTTGTTAAATGTTTATAATATTTATTCATGATATAAAACCAAGAACAAAATTATCAAACCTTTCCTGTATACCTTTGTTTTGCATTCTTCTTTGCGCCTTACACTGTACATATGGCACTCAAAGAAAGAGAAAAAAGAAAGGAGATAAGAGACTTACCTTCTCTCTAAACCTTCATTCACACTCCCGGGCATCTTTTTAAACACACATCCATTGCCATTGTTGTTACTTTCCACATCTCTTTTTGAAAACCTTTTTTCTTTTTTTTAACTACAAACAGGTTGAATCTTTGTTGGTTCTTTATATACTCCTCTTTACACATTTTTTTTTCCCAATGTGTAGTTTGGACGTTACATTTAATCATTATTATTATTATTATTATTATTTTGTAATTTAAATTAAAAAAAAAAACAATGTGTTTATAAACTGAGTTACTCTATAGTCAACTCAGCATACCTCTGAAAATGTTTACTCCTTTTGTAAAATATAATAATTCACAAACTCTTGATTCTGTTATTTCATTTTTTTATGTCAGCTCTTCATATTTTTTCCTAAAGAGAAAATAGAAGTTATGCTGTTATTGCTAAATATTAAAAAATATTGCAAACATATTATCATCTGTGTTATCATTTTCCATGTTTCCTGTCATCTATCATTTTTGCTTTGTTTAACCATAGAGATGTTAAAAAAAAACCTAATATATGGTGTTTAAAAGATGTTAACATTTCTGTGGGAGTTTCTTTGACTTTAAAGTCCAGCTGTACACCATCCCTGTCAATAGATTATTAGAATCTTCCCTAGGTGGTCTCCATAATATTAGTTCTGTTTTTCTAGAGAAACCCACAGAAATATTAACATTTTTTTTAATCACCTGTGGGAGATTCCAAGAATATGTTGACAGGGATGAGGAATAAGTGGAGATTGAAATCATTAGAGTGTTAACATTTTTTAATCAGTGTGTGTGTGTGTGTGTGTATTTATAATATCCAGTCAGCGTCCGAAGACAGTGGGTTTGGATTATATATAAATTTAGATGCATATATTGAAATATTGTGTTCATGTAATAAATGTAGTCAAAAGAACTAAAAAAAACTATTAGAATAAATCTGTACATAACTAAAATTGTCATTTGTTTTATATATATATATATATATGACCATGGCACATCATGGTGAAATTTTGATTATAACAATTCAGTTAAGATGCTCTAACTTATAGAATGAAGAAATTTTACATTCTAATTTGTAACTTAATTATTTTGTAAAATATGCAATTGCTATGAACATCATTATTTTTTAATCTTTCAAATTCTCAATATAACGAATATTTTATGAAATCAACTTTTTCAAAAATAGAAACATCAGTATCATTATGGATCACTCTTTGGATGGAAAACTAGTAATCAACCTAAAAATAAAACATACATTAATGGTCTAAGGTTTCTTTTATTTTTGGAAGGGTGGGTATGTACAATGTCTGTCTAAAAAGGAATCAAAGCAAATGTACTTACAACATGATGAGTCAAGCATAAACTATTGTCTGAAATCACAAATATTTAGTTGATTTCAGTTTTGGGAATGAAAATAAGTCTGCAAGGATCAAGTTGGGAGATTATGGTAGCTGGGGGATATCTCAGCTCAATGTCATTCATTGATGCAGATCATTCAGATTTGACATCATTTTTGGTAGGAGTGGACGTTCTTCCTTTTTTGAAATGTACCTGTTATAACATTGTATATAGCTCTAACTATCCATAGGCCAGTTACTACAGTCATCAGAAAAGTTTCCATAATTTGAAACAATTTCACACAAATTTCCTTCATTGTCATTTTTTTGTTCCTGAGTTGAACAAACGTATGTTTATTTGAACATGTGTAGCTCAATAACTAAAAATAGAATCTGCCCTGTTGGTGGGGCTTAGAATATGCTGACTGCATTCCCTGAAGATGGGTAAGACTAACCCTACCCACCCAATAGGACTGTATGCAAAAAAAGAACCTCTTATGAGACAACTACACAAAAAATGTAAATATAACAATCAACCAGAATAGCATGGTGCCGTCATATATATATATATATATATATATATAGTCAGAATCACTGCTAGATAACATTACAATTATGAACATGGTAAAGAATTTTATGGGTGCACAGTTTTAAGGCCTTATTTAATTTTGAACCTCACCTTGCATGCATATAGTCCAGGTAAAAAATGTAATTATGGTAGCCTGAAGCCATACTTTTTTTTTTTTTTTTTTTTTTAAGACTTTATTTTTCCAATGCAGGCATCATTGGGGAATGAGAAAAGTTTTAGTAAATGGGCCAAAGCCTAAAATTGATACCTGCTTTGTAAAATTAAGGTTTAAAAATGTTTGGCTTTGGTTTACACGTACCACTCTTTTAACCTGGTTTTCATGACCATGGAAGAATTGAATAATTAAACTATATAATATTAAAATAATTTTGTTATTGATAAGTTTAATGGAGCAATACTTAACTAAGCATAACAAGCAAATATAAAGTCACAATATTGAGACACTCAGTGAGTCTCAAATTTGCTAATGACAGCAAGATCAGCTTAGTAACTATTACTCTAAAGCAAATATTTAAATCTATCAATACACATGCCAAAATGTTTCATTGGTTAGTTAGGTTTTATGGCATATCAACCTTTGTAGGTTCTTTAATACCAAATCCATTTTTATGTAGGTAATCAGTTCTATTTAAAACAATTCAGTTGAGCATAAGAACACAGTTTAATTGTGAAAAAACATTTCTATTTCTCGCTATTCAGTTTAGTCAAGCAGTTCTAATTCAGTTTAGTATAAGTACAGATTTTGTTTACACACAGTTAAATGTCAAAACAGTTCTATGATAAACAATTCAGTTTAGTGTAAATAGTTTCAATGTCAAAAAACAGTTCTGTTTCAAATAATTCAGTTTAGCATAAGTATGCCATTAGTTCTATTTAACCCATAGATAGGGCCCTATCAGGTGCTATCACGCTGGACCAGAGTGGACCTGGGAGCCATGGCAATGAAGGGGTGCTCCGTATTCCCCAAAGCCCAATCATCACCGGAACCTCATCATCAGATTGTTTAGTGTCATATCCAGGACACTCATTGGGAGGAGTCTTACCCCTCTGCAGAGCTGCAGTCAGTGTATTCTACAGCCCCAGCCAACTGGGCAACGTTTCTTTGAGGATCTTATGATAATTTGTTCAAGTGGAAATTAAATGTAAATCCAGTCTTTTAGTATTTTCTTTCTAAGATTCCATTTTACTCCAAGCAAAACTTTTAAAGTCTCTTTTTATATATTTCTCACTTGACCAAATTTTCTGAGATGACTGATGGGACTTCTGAGCATATTTTTCCCCATGTTAATTTTTATTTTTGAAAATTCCAAAAGTTTTTACTGAGGAGTTCAATTTGAAGGGTAAGCATAATGCTTAACTGGATTCTTACTTTGTCAAGTTATCTAAACTAAATCTTTATTTTTTTTGTTTAACCGTATAAATTTCCAGCTAGAAACCAAGTTTATGACCTTTTTGACAACTTAAGGTCCTTGCAAAAAGATAGTTTGGTGTCCAACTTGCTACAATAAAATGGATACATTTAGGATCAGTTTGCATAACTTAAACCCTTGCTCTCGGATTGGGTTTTCAGCTACTATAAAGAATTCCATACATCTGAGCTCTTTTGTATTCTTTTCTATGTATCTTTGGAGATAGAACCTCATCTGTCATTTTTTAATCTTAATAATCTTCATAGTGTTGTAAGAAGGCCCGTGTATTTTGTTATTGATTTATTCATATGAAATAATGACTACATTGATGGCAGTAAATGTAGTTGTAAAAATTTTTACTACCTGATTTTAAATATTTCTCACCTCTTGTAAAATAAGATCTTTCATGAAAAAATTTTTCTCTTTGCAAGATTTAAAATTGTTTTATAATTGTGGAGGGATTTTTTGTATAGTATCATTTTTCGTTTTGTATATCTTACCTTTCGGTTTAGTTAGGCTGAGAACCTTTTGGCTTAGTGCATGGGTTAGTTAGGTGCACACATTGAGTGCAGGTGTTCACACGCGGCGGATGTGACAATCACAGATGTCACAATAAAAACCCCAGATAGGAAATGTGACCGGAGGATGTGAATGTCGTCATGCCCGGAAGCGATGGGCTGAGGATTTTGGAATTTGAAAAAAACAGTTAGTTGAGATTTGGGCTTGGACGAAGCAAGTCGATTTTCGGAGCTCGCCGAGGCCAGACCAGTAGTTTGCGGTGAGGGTGCTGCATGTGGTGGGGTCAGATCGAAAAGTCAGCATAGAAAGAAATTGTGTCTCTCTCTCCTCATATCGGAAAACCTTAAACTCAAAAAGGTAAATAAAAGTTTCGTACCTGAACCAAAAAAAAAGAGAGTCGTAAGTGTTTCGTGTTTTTTGGATTCCTATGTATATGCGTTATGAACATTGAACGTTTTTTGACACATATGAATATTTCACATACTCATATCTGGCTATGTAACAAAATAACAACCTTGAACCAAAGATGTATTGATTTAACACTTGGTGCATAGAGTAACTCAAGTTGTTCAAATTTACTTAATGCATGAGGGTTAGATGCAACTTTAGTCTACATTATTTTAAAATTTTGGATCTTGTGCAATATCCTCTCTGAATGAGTCATCCTGCTGTAATGACTAAAGTGTTGGACTGCAGTCTCAAAGTAAGTGAGTTTAAACTCCAGCTCATGCTATTATATTCTCTTTTGAACTAATACTCTTGGGAAAGGCATGAACTCTCTTATTCCTCCAGCTGTGGGTTAAATAGTATCACTGCTGTTCTTTTACAAGGACAGCTTTGGCATTAAATAACCTATGAAGATTGATATGCCACTGAACAAAGAAACAAAACCAAATCCTCCAAAAGTGTCACTTGTTCTAATACCCTGGCCCTAAAAATTGATATAAAAAATACTTTATTACTTCTAAGATTTTAGTAAAAAAAAGTCATTTTTAGAAGTATCATTGAATCAAAAATTCTCTTATGCAATATACGGCTGTTACACAAAATCCAATTTTCTTTCCCTTCAGCATTTTAATTGCTTTCCAGAATGTATTGTGAAAATCCAATTAATTTTTCTATCTAAACTTTTTTTATATTATGCTCAAAAGTGTATTCCAATCATTAAATTTGTTGCCAAATGTGCCACACCTAAAGAATTAAGACAAACTTGAGATCAATTTGATCAAACCTAAGCTTCATCCACAGATAACTTAGTGCCTCATGAATAGCTAATTTAGCACATCAGATAATTACATGAAGCACATTACATCCCACTAATTTATTTATTTATTTTTGCTTATCAGTTGACAATTGACCCTCATACATCATGGTGTTTATTTATTCTTCTTGAGTATTTGCAGTTTTTATAAATTCATTATTAAAAATGAAATTTTATGAGCTTCTTTCAATCTTAAATGATTTTGATATTCATTTTTGATGATGATTTTCTGTTAACATTTTTCAAAACTAAGAAAATTAGATCTTGGCAGATGTGAACAATTTCATAAATGGAATTAATTAAAGACAAAATGCGATGATCATTGACTGATGAAAATTTAAAGAATTTTCTTTTGATCTCATAGATAGATTGATTGATTTTAATGACATGTCAACTAGTCTAGGGTTATTTTATGCATAGAGGTTAGGGAATCATGTATGTTCATACTCACATTTTTTGCATAGTTATATATATTCCTATCTAAAACAAATAGTTTGTATACAGTTGCATGCTTTCAAGTATTCCTATCTAATACTAAATATATTCACAAACATTTATTTGTTTGTACCTCAGTTATACAGTTTCAAGTAACTAATAATAATCCTCAGTAAACATACTTTCAAGTAACAATCCTTAATACAAATTAAAAAAAGTAAAGTTGGCGACTGTAGTCAAGAGTGACCCGAAGACTCCTTTTTCAATAGCTACTACACCGAGATGTAGGGAAGGGCGCTATTCCTTTCCCTGGATTGCTCCACTTTACCCTTGATCCGTACCTTATAATGCCGAGTGCTAAACAAGGGGGTATCAAGTACCATTTTTTGAGTCTTTGGTATAACTCGACCTCGGATTGAAACCCAGTCTCCCAGACCATTGGTGAACACTCTACTCATTAGGCCAATGGCCAGTTAATACAAATAATTTACAGTTATATGGTATCAAGTATTTCTGTCCAATGCAAATAATTTTCAAACAGTTCTATTTAACCCATAGATAGGACCCTAGCAGGAACTATCACTCTGAGTCAGAGTGGACCTGGAAGTAATGGCATTGAAGGTGTACTCCATATTCCCCAGAACTCAAAAACTAGAGTTTCACTATCAGATACAGTTGAGTGTCATATGTAGGACACCTCTTTTTTGGGGAATGGGGAGGGATCTTACTTCTCTGCAGGAAATACAGTCAGCATATTCGAAACCCTGCTGCTCTCAATAACTAATGATTAAAAGTTTGAAATCAAAACAGACTCAAGTTTTATTCAGGAAAGTAATGCTTATCTTCTTTTTATATTAAATCAATGGATATTTGAACTAGTAAGCAAACTGATTAGTATCAGAAATATTCAAATTGCAACTGAAGATCTTTTTTTCTTCCCTTAGCTAAAATCCTAATATATTTGCTGTCTGTTGGATTTAGCCAAATCTAAATTTGCATTTGCATAAATACAAATCATATCCATCAGTGACTTTGGCTCAAGAAAGCACACATTCTGAAGCATGTGCTTTTAATTAGATTTTTTTTTTCTACATACTGAAAATTGTGCCATATTAAAACGTTCAGTGTGATAGTTGTCTAAATTTCTGAGATGAAGCTTGGTGATTTTTATCATTAAGGGTTTTCAGACTATTTTCTTCATCTTTATTGTTATTTCCGCAACGTATTGGCCAATATGTCTTCCCACCTTCTTCAGGTGTTTGTCAAACTCGGGAACCTTCACGGAACTTTGAACTACGTCCTTTAATGAATCCACAGGGGTCGCCTGTTCTGATTCCGTTAGCCATAACCGGGTACAAGTGTTAAGTATTCCTGTATTGTTACTCTGGAGGTTGCAGGTTCAATCCTGACTGCAGGCGAGTGACAATACATGAATACTTAACACTTGTACCCGGTTATGGCAAACGGAAACAGAACAGGTGACCCCTGTGGATACAATAAAGGACGTAGTTCAAAGTTCCATGAAGGTTCCTGAGTTCGACAAACACCTGAAGAAGGCTGGAGGACATATCGGCCGAAACGTTGTGGAAATAACAATAAAGATGAAGACAATAGTTCAGTCTGATATAACTCCCCATTGGATCATGCT
>CAUZXS010005235.1:67500-74580 GCA_963585895.1 Sepioteuthis lessoniana | reverse complement strand
GTCTCAACAAACTGAAAGATGATATTTGATATCTATAAATCTATCCATCTGTTTCTATATCTGACTCTCTTTCTCTCTCTCCCTCTCTCTCTCCCCACTCTCTCTCTCTCTCTCTCTCTCTCTATATATATATATATATATATATATATATAATATCCAGATAATATTATGTGAAACAGAGATACCAGGATATGAAAGTTTCTTTGATTGTATGTCACTTATATGACATAACATGAAAGGTCGGCAATAGTTTGCTTCAATATAAAACGAGTTAAAATATAGCTCAGTGTCAGTTAAAATTCCTCTGAATCAAATTCAGGAAAGAGATTTTCTTGCTCAATAGACATTAATCGTTTCCAAAGGAACCAACTTAAAAATATTAATGAGAAGTGCATTTTTGTCAAGTTCAAATCTGTGCCTATTTTGAATATGCTCAGTCTAAGTCGATGATTCGAGGTCACTCACTTTAAGTAATAGTCCTCATGAGACGCAAGAACGAATTATACTGATTGACCCTGATACTCCAAAAGCGACACACACACACACACACACACACACACACACACACACACACACACACACACACACACATCTATATATATATATATATGTATATATATGTGCTCATGAATCTATATTTCGGGTTAGGCAAATAAGCTTCTTTCAGTAAAGGTTTAAAACTAATGTGGAGATAACATTTGACATATATGCATACACACACCTACGCATATGTATATACTGTATCTTAGCACGTGCGTGGTTTTGGAGAAAAGTACCCATTTTAGATTGGTGCTAAGTAAAAACAATCCATGTTTAGAGAAGTTTCAAACCTTCACTGCACAAAGCTATCATAGGATTTGCTATTTTCATATCTTACAAATTGCCGTATATTGATACATCAGCACATACTCCCACACTTATGTAGGAGAATACACAAAAAAATAATTTCTTTTATCAATTTAGTTTAGGTTTTGCCCACAAGCATGTGACTCCCCGTGAGAAAGGAAGTCAGTATTGACCAGTTTGCCACAAAGAATAGCCAAGGCCAAAGACAACATAATTTTCTTTGTCTGAAATAAGACCAATTTACTGATGTCATAAGTTTACAGATATAGAGCAGATAGTGGAGATGGAACTCATTATTATTTCATTATTTTCTGTACATCGATCGGCTTTGTCACAACACCCTCTACAAACGTACATACACACAAACACAGATACAAACACCGATATATACACTGCCACACACTGCCACACACACACACACACACACACACACACAAATATATATATATATATATATATATATATATATGTATATATATATATATATATATTAGGGGCGTTCGTTGTATAATGGTTATTGTCGTGGGAAATGGAACCGACGGCGCGAGTTCAAACCCTGGATTAGACTGTTTGTATTTCATATAACGTTAATATTCTTTGGAAAGGTAGGCATATAACTATTTTCCCTTCAACAATGAATAAATAATCGGGCAGACACAACTCTTAACGTCGGTTTGGTTAGCATTCGAGTCGAATAAAAACTCTGAATTCAAACTTGTTAAACTACGCTGAAAAATTGATTTTGTGTTACATCCGGCTCGTGCATCGAAGTTTGTCTTCATATTTATATATATATATATACATATATATATATATATATATATATATATATATATGACAAGTTCTTCTCGTCAATTGAAACTAGCTTTGTCCCCTCATTGGATGATCTCATCCTATCTTAAATTATTGTTCCTATACAATCAATTTCTCTTTCGTTCTCTGTCTGTCTGTCTCTCTCTCTCTCAATCGTTCTAAACACTCACTTACAAACATACACACACATATATACATAAAATGTCACTCTTAAAACATCTTAAACTTTCTACCAAATTCGCTTGTCCAGTCGGCTTATATTTGGGGCTGTAAACTATACCGACTGCATCTCTGCTGTGGGATAAGACTCCTCCAACGAGTGTCCTGCATATGACACGTTACAATCTGCTGATGACGCTTCAGTAATGCTGGAGCTTTGGGTAATGCGGAGTATACCTTCATTGGCATCACACGCAGGTCCACTCTCACCTGGACTGGTGGCACCTGATAAGGTCCTATCTATGGGTTAAATGGAACTTAACTGTGTTTTTTTTATTTTATTTAAAGACATATCAACCTTCGTGGGCTATTTAATGCTAAAGCCATCCTTCAAGAAGAACGGATGTGATGCTATTTAAACCATTGATCGGAGGATAAGGAGTTTCGTACTTTTTCCAAGGGAATTTGTCCGAAAACAAACTTAATAACGCAAATAGAATTCTAATTCCCGACTACGATTTTCTGCAGTCCAGCGCTTTAACCATTAAACAACGTGAACACCCCCCAAACCACTTATAAAGAAAGATGTACAATTCGACACACATAACGTACTGAAATTCTCCTCCCACTATTTTGTATTTTAGCTGATGGTATCGCAAAGTCATTCAGTAAAAATCATATCAGATATTACAATTAGCATGCTGTTTGTAGACGCGCATGTGGCCATGAGGAAATACTCTTTGATATGAACACATATATCAAGGGAACAATATTTTCTAATGATTTATCAAACAATTTCTTGATTGAAATGTTCAAGGAAAAGTGTCGATGAATTAAAAAAAAAGAGCAGAAATAGATCTATATCTACAGCCAAGAGAAAGACAAAAAGACAAAGATTGATAGATATATATTTGGATAGACTGACATAAATACAGCCAGAGAAAAGACACACACACACACACACACACACACACACACACACACACATATATATATATATATATATATATATATATATATATATCAATTCGTTATATAGACCAACAAATGTAGATACAAAAAAATATACTCTGACAAATATATATATATATATATATATATATATATATATATATATATATATATATAGATCAGAATATATTTTATATACATACATACATACATACATATATATATATATATATATATATATATGTGTGTGTGTGTGTGTGTGTGTGGGTGCACGTCGACTGACAAGCGTAAATGTACATACAGGATACATTTACATGGAGTAAAATATATATATATACACACACACACACACACACACACACACATATATATATATATATATATATATATATATATATATATAAGTGTAAAGTTAAGATGTCTCATGAAAATTTTATGCACATGCATGCGTAAATGCATATATACATCTGTGTGGGTATATTTGTACGTGAGAGTATATGAGTATGTGTGTGATTACAGGGGGAAGTTGAAGTAATAGTGCATTTAACATAAAGAAAAGCATTGTTGTCGTTAAGTAATATCATCAACCGTCCTATTTCTTCTCTCTCTTCGACTGTCTGTTTGTTATCTGTCTGTTTCTCTGTCTCTAGTATCATAATAATATAGTGTTACATGTACACTTTTTACATACAGACACAGACAATCACCTCTCCCAGATATATATATATATATATATATATATATGTGTGTGTGTGTGTGTGTGTGTGTGTGTGTGTGTGTGTGTGTGTGTGTGTGTGTGAATAACTGAATTATACTATATCAAGTTAGATCACCGTTTTGATATGCTGGGTTCTCCAAGTCACTTTTTAGAAAGTGAAATGGCTTTGGTCATCGGTTTCTTCTTATTTGAACTATTATACTAATATGGAAATAATATATATATATATATATATATATATATATACATATATATATATATATATATATGTGTGTGTGTGTGTGTGTGTGTCTGTCTGTCTGTCTGTCTGTGCGAGTGTTAATGTATGTGCGCGCATGTCAGATTATACATATATATATATATATTGGCCTAATGAGTAGACTGTTAGCTAATGGTCCGGGAGACCATGGTTCAATCCCAGGTCTATTCATACCAAGGACTCAAAAAATGGTACTTGATGCAACTCTGCTTAACAATCAGCATCATATGTTACAGATCAAGGGTAAAGCGGAGCAATTTAAGGAATGAAGTTGCACCCTTCCCTACAACTTGATGTGGAAGCTATTGAAAAGGAAGACTTCAGGTCACCCTCAAGTAAGTTCACCAGCAATATATATATATATATATATATATAGATAGATAGATAGATAGATAGATAGATAGATAAAGTTAATCTTATCACGACAAAGAAAACGGAAAAATCGGGAAATTTAATTTAAATCTCCAGCAAGGTTACTACTTTTTTCTTTATTTCGTACGTGGCAAATGTTTCATTCATTCCCTCTGAATTAACCTTTGTTTGTTCATCCCTCTCCTGCGATCGGTAAAATATTGTCTTTCTGTTACAACCAATAAGTGAGAAAAATAGGTAAAAATCTTTTTGTCCTCTTGTACGGAGTCAGGGTGATTTCATAAGTCTCCATTGTCCCCTATACTTTGAAGAACTTGGAAAATATCCATGGCCTAAAATAGACAGAGAAAGAGACATCAGCTTCCTCTGGTGATGATTATTAATTACAAGTGTGTGTACATGTGTGTCTGTCTGTGTGTGTGTGTGTGAGAGAGAGAGAGAGAAAGAAAGAGAAAGAGAGAGAGAGAGGGAGAGAGTGTATGTGTGTGTGATCGTATATATATATATATATATATATATTCATTTTCTTATCATAGTTGTGTATAACATGAAGAAAATATTCTTTTAGAGTAGGAATAAGGCTCTTATAACGAAAAAAGTGCAAGAGGCGAATATGCGCACAGACTGTTGCTTGTAAATATTTTTACTTTTACTTGTGCGCACAATTGCACACACAGACACTTTACACGCATGTGCGTACACATATAATAAACAAAACCACCTGCGCGCGCAGGCACGCATCTATAAACAGAAAAAAAAAAAAGAATTTACAGTTGGGTAATTTTACGTCTTGAAACGTCATTGTATCAAAATACTTTGAATATAACAAACGAAAAAATCGAATCTAAGTGTATCTGTTCTCATATTAGTCCTTCAGCATAAACCTGTGCGCGAGTGTGTTTGTGTGTGCGTGTGTGTCTTTGAGTGTGCCTGTGTATGCACGTTTGTGATGTCTTGAGAATTGGCATGGATGAGAAAATGGAAATAGATGAGTCTGTATATATGAGCCTGGATATCGATAATTTAATCTTAAGGGGATTTTACCTAGGCAAATGCGTTCATGTTGCTATCTGAAGCGGTTTTAAAAGGATGATCATTCATCTACATCTATCTGTCTAACTGGCTAAGAAGTTGTAAATCGATGCTACAATCAACCGAACTACATTATCTATCTATCTATCTATCTATCTATCTATCTATCTATCTATTACCCTCTGTTCATATATTCATACATACACACTCATACAAATATATATATATATATATATATATGAACAGACAGGAATATATATATATATATATAGATAGAGAGATAGATAGATAAAACCAAAGAGGAAGAGCTTGGTAGAAATAAACAGACTGATACATAGCCACACACACACACACACTCACACTCACACACACATAAATATATATACATATAGATACATACATACATATGTATTATATCCATATAAATGGATACATAAATAGAGTTTTTCATATCTATCTATCTTTCTATCTATCTATCTATCTATCTTCTTCATATCTATCTATCTATCTATCTATCTCGTTTCTTCATATCTATCTATCTATCTATCTATCTATCTATCTATCTATCTTAATATGTTCGTATTCATCTGAACGCTTCTACTACTATTTATGATTTAAAAAAGGCACGGGCTTGCTATTCCTAGTTTTCCGTGGTGCCTCTGAAAAAATACGGCGGGGATCAAACATTTCTTTTCACGGTCATACATGAATCTTGATTCGTGCGTGCCCCTTCAATGAAATGACATATTGTCAAATCTGGCCAGATGGAATGTTAGATAAACATAAATATCAACAACCTGTTCATATCTGATGAAATTATCCACCCATATCTACGACTACAACTTGGTCTAATGAGTAGTGTTCACCAATGGTCCGGGAGAAAAGGGTTCAATCCCTGGTTGAGTCATACCAAAGACTCAAATGGTATTTGATTCCGCCTTTCTTAGCACTCAGCATTATGAGGTACGAAAAAAGGGTAAAGTGGAGCAATCCCGGGAATGGAGTAAAGCCCTCCCCTACACCTCGGTGTAGTAGCTATCGAAAAGGGAGCCTTCGGGTCACCCTCGACTAAGGTCGCCAACTTTACTTTACTTATTACTAGTAATTATAATAATTATCTTGGTCTGACAACCAGACCTAATGGAAGTCAAGAAAAAACAGGGAACTTGACGAATTGTGGACTTGGAGTCCCGGCAGAGCTCCGAAAAATTAAAGGAAGGTGAAAAGAGAGATAAGTACCTGGATTTGCCCGGGAACTGAAAAAACTATGGAACATGAAAATGACGGTGATACCAATTGTAATTGGCGTACTCGATACAGTCACAAAAGGATTGGAAATACGAAAGGAGACTATCCATTCAGCAGTACTGTTAAGATCAGCCAGGATACTGAGAAGCGTCATGGAGTCTTAAGGAGACTTGTTGTCACTCAAACTCCAGTTAAAGGCCATCAGCTAATGCCAGTTTGAAAATAATCTGAAAGGAATAAAATAATAATAACCATAATGATACGCAAACAATGGGTATTTTGTGGATGCAGATATTTTTGGCAGCAGCCAATATCAGTTAAAAAAACACAACGAAAAACACGAATTAATAAATCGACAAGACAAAAATGAACACTTTAAAATACAAGTGAAAGAAACTGCGCACGAAATGACCTGGACGTGACCACGCAGAAGAAATTTAAAACCATAAACTGAGATACCTACGTTGAGCGAGGGTGGTGTCCTCGTGGTGTAATGGTTAAAGTGATGGACTGCGGAATCGTAGTAAGCGAGTTCGTACTCCAGTCACGCTATTACGTTCACTTTCGGGCAAATACCCTTGGGAAAGGTATGAACCACCTTATCCTCCCAGCTATGGGTTAAATAGTACCACTACTGTTCTTCTAGGAGAATGGATTTGTCATCAAATAACTTACAAAGGTT
>CAUZXS010005235.1:55000-62500 GCA_963585895.1 Sepioteuthis lessoniana | reverse complement strand
ATCATTAAATAAGTTTCCAGACTTGTTTCTTATGGGCACTTTTATTGATAGTACACACACGAAATTCTAGTCACCTTCGAAGCAATCTCCTCCGGTTGCAATGCACTTGTTGTACCGTTCCAACAACTTTTGGAGGGTCTCATCGAAGTCCTCTTGTGTGAGCGTGTCAATGACCTTCGTCACAGCCTCTTTCATCTCCTTAATTGTCTCATAACAACAGCCTCTGAGCTTAGGCAATAACCAAAAGTCACAGGGAGCAAGGTCTGGACTATAGGGAGGGTGAGCAACTGTCTTGATGCCCATCAAATTGTCTGTGACAAGGATGGAGTTGTGTACTGGTGTATTGTCCTGGTGGAAATGTCACTGACCTGATTTGAAGGGTGCTAGCCTCTTCCGACCGAATCTCTTACTGAACCCCCTTAAAACCTCAACATAGTAACCCTAACCCTAACCCTTTGGCCAATCAACTCTGGTGTATTGACTTCCTTACTCCTCCCACACCTCTCATCATCCCTCACACATACCTGCCCCTCTTGAATCTCTTATGCCACTCAAAAACTGATGCTCGGTTCATGAAAGATGCTCGAAAAGCAGTCTGAAGCATTCCATACGTTTCTGTGGCATTTTTCCAAGTTTAAAACAGAATTTTATTGCATATCGTTCTTCTAAAGTGTCCTCATGTCCAGATTGCATTTTTGAAATTCACCAGCTTTGACAATCAGGCTTTAGTAGGGTGTATTCGAATTGCTGCTGTAGCTGTTGATTTGAACCTGAAATTATAAAAATTGGTCAGTCAACTCATCAAATGTATAGCAATAACATACTACGACAATTTTAAATGCCTGTGCAAAAAAAGTCTGGAAACTTATTGAATGCCCCACATATGTCTCCCTTTCTGAGATGATGTTATTTTAAATTAACTTATATAAACGGTTGATTAATGGATGATTACGAGTAAGATAATCTTACCTTTCGGCTACTCTGAACAGAAAATGAAAGCCATTTGCTCTTCCGAAGTGTCACTCAAACAGATCACTTGCTTAAACTAAGTGAGTGCAGTAACATTCCGCTCAGTATTAGGTATTAAAAAAGATTAATAGATTCTGTTTTTGTTTAAATTTTCAGTGGGTATTCCAGAACAAACCGCAGTTGGTTAAAATACCCGTTAGAAATGTATTCGGAGTACTTACTACGATGTAACTATGTAAAAATTTGTATTGGTTGGTTGGGTTATCGTGTTTTATGGCATATCAACCCTTGTAGGTTATTTAATACCCAATTATGTTTATACATGAATTATATACAATTTTTAGACGAATACTTTGTAGGTAATGATGTGGACCCAATTTGGGACCATGAAAAGATAACTCGGAACACGGTATAAGTTTAAGGATATATATTGAAATCACAAGATACAGAGAAAAGTGGTGGCGTAAGCTAGGCTTACTAGTCAGTCGAATATCCAGTCACTACGACTGGCTGACCATTCTTCCCAACGAGAGTACTTGGTTCTCGATTAATATAGGATTTGAAAGAGTCCATCAATGGGTAGTTAACGGTCCCATAACAGTAACATCATTTTTGAACGAGCAAGAGTTCATTTGTTTGCAGACAGTAAGATGGTGTCAAGTTTTGCGATCTAACAGTTATAATCTTATTTTTACACGATGTTTTCAAGTATTGCTATTTATCATTAGTAATTCTATTTATCATGTGTTCCTATCTGATTTAATTCTTATAACTTGTTTGCACACGGTCAAATATTTTCAAGCATTGCAATTTAAGGTTAATAATTCTATTCAACATTATTCATTCATTTGCACGCAGTTGAATGATTCCAAATATGTGATATTAACACTTCAAACTAACATCATTCATTTGTTTGCACTCTGCTAAATAATTTCAAATATAGTAAAAGTAAAGTTAGCGACCATAGTCGAGGGTGACCCGAAGGCTCCCTTTTCGATAGCTACTACACCAAGGTGTAGGGGAGGGCGCTACTCCATTCCCAGGATTGCTCCACTTTACCCTTTAACCGTACCTTATAATGCTGAGTGTTAAGCAAGGTGGTATCAAGTTCCCTTTTTAAAGTCTTTGGTATGACTCGACCTGGGATTGAACCCAGGTCTCCCGGGCCATTGGCGAACACTCTAACCGCTGGGCCAATGTCCCGATAATTAATATTTTCATTTAAGCTAAAGATGAGGCTCTAACAGGTAATAATCATTAGTCATGGTAGTGTTTATGGCCTAATGAGTAAAGCGTTCGCCAATGGTCCGGAAGACCGGGGTTCAAGTCTAGTCATACCAAAGACTCAAAAATGTTACTTTATGCCGCCAAGCTTAACACTCAGCATTATAAGATAAGGGTGAAGCGGAGAAATCTATGGAATGGAGTAGCGCTATCCCCTACACCTCTTTGTTGTAGCTATATAAAAAGGAGACTTTGGATCACCCTCGACTATGGTCGCTAACTCAACTTTATTTTATTTGTGTTGTAAAATGTTTATGACTAAGTAATTTCTAACAACAGGATGTGATTGATTTTAAAGGCATTTAAACAAATTTAGGGTTGTTTTATCCCTAGAGTTTAGTCTGGTTTGGTTTTATGGCATATAAACCTTTGTTGTTTTTTTAATACCAAATCTTGTTTATACATATGTATTAGATATGTTTTGTAAACACATTTTGTTAATCACATCATTAAACGAACCCAAGCACATTTTTACATGGTTGAATTATTTCAAGTATTCCTATCGAAGACCAATAAGCCTATTTACTATTAATCATTTTTTGCAATCAATCCGCTAGCACGGATATCCTTGAACCTCTCTCGCCACTTCTCCCTATCATTCATCACCTCTGGCAGGTATTCAGGGCTACATCACGTATCTTAACTTAGCTGTTGTATGTATGTTCGAGCTGGTCGTCCTGCTTTTTCTCGGCCATATGCGGGGGTTCATAGGAGTACATCACTTATGAGCCCGTCCCTGCTTCTCCAGCAATGTCCTGCATGTCTGATTCGTCTAACTTGGAGAGTTTTCGTGATGGGAGGCAGGTGGCCGTATAGTTGGTGCCTTGTGGGGTGTTGCCGCCAGGACTTGTTCAATATTGCTCGCAACATTTTTGTGTAATTGCCGTCTAGTTTCTTCTCCAGCCTTTTAGTTAGCGTCCAATTAGTGCAACCATATAGCAGTATCGATACGACCGCTGCCTGGAAGAAACTGCGTTTCATTTTATCGGTCAAGTCTGATTGAAATGATTATAAGTATTGCTATTTAACACTAATTATTCTATTCAACATGACTCATTCATTTTCACACAGTTAAATGGTTCCAAATATTGTTATGCATCGCTAACAATTCAATTTATTTGTTTACACTGAGAAAAAACATCAGTTCTATTTCTAACAGTTCAAATTCGCATAAGCTAAAGTTAAATAGTTCCAGCAATATTATGTATCTTTTACAATTCAATCAAACATCAATCATTTGTTTCATACAGTTACATTATCAAACATTTCTATTTCTAAGAAACCAAATTAGCATCAGTCATTTGTTTGCAGTCAGTTTAAATGTCAAACAGTTCTATTTGGCCCATAGATATGACCCGTTCAGGAGCTACCCCTCCGGGCTAGAGTGGACCTAGGAGCGATGGCAATGAAAGGGTACTCCGCATTCCCCAAAGCTCCAGCGTAACTGGAGCGTCAGCATCAGCTTAGTCTCATATCCAAGACACTCGTTGGAGGAGTCTTAACTCTCTGCAGAGATGCTGTTGGTATACTTTACAGTCCCATCCGATTGAGCTATTTTGGGTAGTTGTTTCTTAAGAGTATTTTTTTTTTCGCACAAAGTCCTATAAAATATAAATAATTTCAGCAGATCCATTTGACCCATAGACAGAACTCTAGCAAGTTTTACTACCTTGGGTTACTGTGGATCTGGGAGTAATGATGATGAATGTGTACTTCACGCTCCTCATATTTCCAGAACTGAAATGTGACTATGCGGTTTAGAGTCTTTACTCAAAAAGCCCTCTTTCTGGGGGTCTTACTCCTCTCATTTTCAAAGTAAGTTGAATTTTTACCAATCGTCTGGGAGACCAGGGTTCAATCCCCGGTCACGTCGTACCAAAGACTTTAAAAATGGTACTTGATATCTCCTTGCTTAACACTCAGCAATATAAGATATGTATCGAGGCTAAAGTGAGGCAATCCAGAGAAATGATTAGCGCCCTTCCCTACACCACGGTGTAGTAGCTATTGAAAAGGGAGCCTTCTGATCGCCCTGGACTACGGTCACCAACTTTACTTTACTTACTCCTCTTTAGAGGATAATGTCAACATATTCTCAGTCGCACTGACAGGTCGATTACCTTATATTAGTTAAATTTGTAAGGAAATTCTTGGGAGCTGTTGGCTTTAAATCGAATCATTGCCCATGATTTTATTAGATTAACTCACGTTTTGTTGTAGCACTGACAAATCAAAGATTATATAAATGTGAATCGTGAAATGAAATCAGGTAAAAAAAAAGATGAAAGATATCATTTGTGTGAAGGTGTCGAAAAAATTGTGTAGCGGCAGTCCGTTGAATGACAGTAATCTGTCTGGCGCGAAAACCATCATTCAGACTTTTCGACTTTAGCAAGGTGGAAAGGCAAATGTTGAACCACTTAATCAGGCGGAAGAAGACAGACTCGAGGTAACTGTGATAGATAGATAGATAGATAGATAGATCAATTTGAATAGACTAAATATTTGAATATATTGTAGATAGATAGATAGATAGATAGATAGATAGATAGATAGATTTAAATAGAATAAATATTTGAATATACATCAGATAGAGAGATAGATTTGAATAGACTAATATTTGAATATATGATAGATAGATAGATAGATAGATATAAACAGACTGAGATAGATAGATAGATAGATAGATATAAACAGACTGAGATAGATAGATAGATAGATAGATAGATAGATATGAAGTCTGAGATAGATAGATAGATAGATAGATAGATAGATAGATATGAACTGTCTGAGATAGATAGATAGATAGATAGATAGATAGATAGATAGATAGATAGATCAATTTGAATAGACTAAATATTTGAATATATTGTAGATAGATAGATAGATAGATTTAAATAGAATAAATATTTGAATATACATCAGATAGAGAGATAGATTTGAATAGACTAATATTTGAATATATGATAGATAGATAGATAGATAGATAGATAGAAACAGACTGGGATAGATAGATAGATAGATAGATAGATAGATACATACATACATACATACATACATACATATAAACAGACTGAGATAGATAGATAGATAGATAGATAGATAGATAGATATGAAGTCTGAGATAGATAGATAGATAGATAGATAGATATGAACAGTCTGAGATAGATAGATAGATAGATAGATAGATAGATAGATAGATAGATAGATAGATCAATTTGAATAGACTAAATATTTGAATATACTGTAGATAGATAGATAGATAGACAGATTTAAATAGAATAAATATTTGAATATACATCAGATAGAGAGATAGATTTGAATCGACTAATATTTGAATATATGATAGATAGATAGATAGATAGATATGAACAGACTGAGATAGATAGATAGATAGATAGATAGATAGATAGATAGATAGATAGATAGATAGATAGATATGAAGTCTGAGATAGATAGATAGATAGATAGATAGATAGATAGATAGATAGATCAATTTGAATAGACTAAATATTTGAATATACTGTGGATAGATAGATAGATAGATAGATAGATAGATTTAAATAGAATAGATATTTGAATATACATCAGATAGAGAGATAGATTTGAATAGACTAATATTTGAATATATGATTGATAGATAGATAGATAGATAGATAGATATGAACAGACTGAGATAGATAGATAGATAGATAGATAGATAGATATGAACAGTCTGAGATAGATAGATAGATAGATAGATATGAACAGTCTGAGATAGATAGATAGATAGGTCGATAGATAGGAGAACTAAATGAGATAGCTATGAACTAATTGATAGACCCAGAATATGCTGAATATAGAAAACGGTAAAAATATGTACACTAGTTGATATAAAAAGAGCAGATTGACAGAGAAACAGAGGGATGTGCATGATGGTTTGATATGTATATGAATTGGAAGACAGATGGGAATCGGCAAAGATATATATAAATATATATATATATATATATATATACAGGAGGTTCGCGCGAAATGTTCATTGGCTGACCAAGATATTCTAATAAGATATGTGACCAAATGTTATTTGTTTTCAACATAGTCACCCTTTGTGGTCCACACACTTCTTTAATCATGTTACGGTGCTTGGATCTCATTGGTCAACAAGTCATCAACAGCTGATATAACGCCATCATATGAATTTTTAGCTTGTGAAACTTTCCACCCGTAGTTGTAGATAATTATTGATCAACTAAGAGAGGAATTTGATCAGACGAGATAGATAAACGGTTAGATTGATAGATAGATTGGAAAACTAACTCGGGTTTATATGGATGCATTGATAGACACAGAATGTGGTGAATCAAACTAGAAGACTACATAGAAAATGACATAGAAAGATATGTGTGCATAGATGGATTGATGTATGAATATGAATAAGAAAATATATAGTTATGGGATGGGCTAGATCAATTGATCAATCGATCGATTAAGTGAGATGTCGAACTCTTCGTACTCATATCTATCTATCTATCTATCAAAACATAAGCACACCAGTGAGTCCGTAGACAGAAAACAATTATTCCACAAAAGATAATGAATTATTCATTGCATAGTCTCCTATTCTGCTTATAATATGCAATCAAAATTATTATTATATGCATTAAAAATTAGAAGGCGTGGTTAGCAAAACGGTTTTAGTCAAAAGGATTTAAATCGGTTACCCATGTTAAAACTACCAAGATGAACTACGTTTATCAATGAGATGGATCATAGTAAATCTAAAGGATCTTCCCTCTGCAAAAAATAATGATCTTGTGTTTCAACCAGCCCGTGGCACAGGGGTTGGGTAAATATATTCATTTAACATATCCGACTAAAATTCAACTAATAGCTCTGGATTAAGTTTCATTTTTACTGATAGAATGACACATAGGGACGAATGTGCACGCGCACATACACACACACACACTGTCATATATATATATATATATATATATATATATATATATATATATATATATATATATATATATATATATATGGGTGAATTGGAAGATTATTAAAGAGATATTTGCATTGGTAAAAACCGGCCAAGCTTATAATGAAACCAATACAACCAGACATCGTTAGTAATTGACGAATAACTCGTTGTAGTGATATATATATATATATATATATATATATATATAATGATATATATATATATATATATATATATATATATATATATATATATATATATATTAATAAGTGATATATTTCATT
>CAUZXS010005235.1:40000-52500 GCA_963585895.1 Sepioteuthis lessoniana | reverse complement strand
TGAGTGGGCCAAAGGTATACAATATCAAAATTATACTCTTTCGAAGTCTATTACTTAAAGCTTTGTGTGAATCACACAATCACCAAAGAGAAAAAAAGTGGCTCAGTCAACCATATCATAATGTATATTAAGCGGCATTCAGTTTTTTGTTCAGCTTTTCGCAATGTTCAGTGCATTCCAGACAACAAAAGAAAAATTTGCTGAACAAGAAATGTGAATTGATTTCTTAATGTAGACATATTAACAAATTTCTTCTTCGTCATTTACCACTAGATCTACCACAAGATGTTTTTTGACAATATTCTTCCAGAGTCCATACTGTTCAGATCATTAAAATCAATGAATGATAAATTTTTCATGTAAGTGTGTCACGTGGACAAATATCAGGTCACGTGACAAAATCATCGTATCATGAATTTTTCTCGAGCAGCCACTTTTTCTCCTCTTTCTCTCTGACTACTGTGTACTTCACATGTAACTTCAAGGACCAGAATCCACAAAAAATAATCGTAAAAATCATGTCCATTTCATAACAAAGGATTTATTTGTTCTTATAATCATTTAACAGTAATGAATTTAAAAAGGTATGAGTTTCTCTCTCTCTCTCTCTCTGTTTCTCTCTCTCTCTGTCATAAATCCAGACATTAGAAGAAAATTCGTCACAGACAGGATATTATGGTTGACGGGGAATAGATTTGCTTATTGATCATTTGAGCGGGGCCACTTTTCCCTTAATTATTTAAATTTTTCAGCAGGAAAATGCTAATGGCTGTTACCCGAATTATCACCTTTGATAATGGCCAATAAGTATAATCTGAGAGAGACAGACAGACAGACAGACAGACGGAGAGACAGAGAGAATAATGGGATCGAATGATATGATGTGTTTGCATATATATATATATATATATATATATATATATATATATATATATATATAAGATTACATTGAGGCATATACGAACAGATTGATTAATACAAATGGTTAATACATATATAAATATATATATATATATATAGAGAGAGAGAGAGACGGAGAGAGAGAGGGAGAGGAAGAGAGAGAGAAGTAATTAGTGATAAATTGAGAGAGAAAGACAAAAAGATATATATATATATATATATATATATATTCAAAGTATCAAATTGTATATATATATATATATATATATATGTTTGGTAAAATAGCTGGAGAAAAGAAAGTGTTTATAAAAAGAAAGAATATACTGTTATGAATATTTCTTTTTAAAGACTCTTTCTTTTCTCCTGCAGCTTCACCAAAAGTCCATTGCTATTTTAACAACACTTTTCATGAATTACAATTCTTAAAGGAGGTTTTAATAACCATAACATTTAACGTTGACGTTCATAATAAATTCATCAAATTTTGGATTAATTTTTCCTACTTTTTCACACTCACTCACTCACTCACACACACACACACACACACACATATATATATATATAAAAGATGGAAGGACCAATAAAAAAGTTGCATGAAAAGAGTGATCAATGCAATTATTGCTGAGCCTGTATAAACCTGAAATTATTACAATTTTAAACACTATGAGTCCGTTTCTTAGTTTCATGTGTTTTCCATTATCTTCAGACGGTTGTGTGGAAAAAGTGGCCAGTATGGCGTCTATATTTAGTCACGTGATATGCTGTTATCGCACAGTTGCATTTACGCGAACAAATAACGGAGGGAGGTGTTAGAACTCGTAAAATTTAAACGAATAAAATATATGAATAAACAATCTTCTAGAATAACTGACTATACACCAAACTGAAAAATACACAAAACAACAGTGATAATAACATCAAAAGAACGAGAAAGAGAACCGTTGTATTGTTCTCCTCTCAATAAAAGTTTCGAAACTAATGCCGGGAAAATATTTTTTCAATTAATGAAAACACTTGGAAAAATCCACTATACCGAATAAACTATTTAACAAAAATAATTATTTCAACAACCATAATTCTAAAATCTTAAAGGAAAAGGATGATAGTCAGAATGGCAGATGCTAATACAGCGATTGAGGTAGTTGCCTCTTAAATAGTTATTGCTTAATTAATAATGTAATACTGAATACCACAATCGACATAATAGATAACCTTAACAAAAATATACTCAGTCTCAAGGAAATGAATTAAAAAAAAACAGTGGTACAATCACAGTCTCAGCTTCCATAACAGAAGATATTTCAATATCTCTACGTTATGCAAACATGTTTGGCATATTGAATAATGTAACGGGCTAACCTCCCAAAATAAAAGTGAACATTATTTTTAAAGAAGCCCAAACCAATCATGATGCTGACTGCTTCTGCATATTGTATCTGGAGAAAAAAACTGTGCATTTTGGGATATGCTTAGAACGAATTATCAAAAAAAAAAAAAAAAAAAGAAATGAAGTTGTTCGTAAGTGTAGACATGACAATATATTTCTTTTCTTTCATCAACCACCCAACTCTGTTTCATCTCATGATTTATTTGCCTCCTTTTGAGACTGGCAAGGTAAAAAAAAGAATGAGAATGGAAAAAAGGAAGAAAAATATAGTCATTTGTTTATATTTATTTTTATATTTGTATCTATTTTTATTTGTATTTAATTACTTATTGATTCTTCTTTTTCTTATCATCATTATTATTATTTATTATTATTATTACCTTTTTATTCTATTTCATTATTTTTTCCTTGTTTAAATATTATGTATTCATTTACACAAGAAGTTTCATATATATATATATATATATATATATATATATATATATATATATATATATATATATATGTATATATATATATATACGTAACCCCTCTACACGAGCAGGAAACAACACCAAAACAATTTTTAAGCAAAGTCCAACAAGTTTGGATTCAGAGTTTTCCTTTTCCTAGATCGGTTGCCATACAAAAGTTAAAGAGCCCAGTCTACCCTATAATTCATCCATAGATGAAGGTAGAATATTTGGATGCATATCATTCCCAAGAATATTAACGTTGTGTTCAATCTTCGTCCAAGAATTGATTTCGAGTTGCTGTGTCCATTTCCTGCGAAGACAACCGTTGTACTTGAACAGAGATATGTATTGAGTGAGATATCTATGAATAGTTGCTATATATATATATATATATATATATATATGAGCTTTATGATAATCATTGTAATACATCGTCTCCTGAGGTTGGGCAAAAAGTACTTGGAAAATAAATAAATATGGAACGTTTAACAACCAATACCCGCCGAATATCATAAGATCGATACGGCAACTCGAAAGGATTAACTAGAAAATATGTAGACAAAAAATGTCTATAATGTTCAGTCAAATATGTATAAATCAAGAGATGCTGCAAATATGTATATATATATAGAGAGAGAGAGAGAGACACAGAGAGAGACAAACAGACAGACAGACAGAGACAGAGAGGAACAGAGACAGAATGACAGAGATGGTTTGGTTTAGTTTTATGGCGGGTCAACCATTTTAGGTCATTAATGTCAAATCCATTTATATATAAACAGTTCTACTTCAAGCAATTCCATTTAGCATAGGGGCACAGTTTAGTTCTTTTTGACCCGTAGATAAAACCCTATCAGGTGCTATTACTCAGGGCAAGAGTGGACCTGGAAGCGATGGCAATGAAGGGGTGTTCCGCATTCCCCAAAGCTCCAGCATTAGTGGAGTCTCACCACCAGATTGTTTAGTTTTATATCCAGGACACTCATTGATGTGGGGGGACTTACCTCTCTGCTGAGAAGTAGTCAGAGTATTCTACAGCCCCAGCCAACGGAGTAAGAGACAGAGATCGAGGGATATATACATCTATTAATAAAAGTAAGTTGTCTCCCTTTAGTCGAGGGCGATCAGAAGGCTCCCTTTTCAATAGCTACTACACCAAGATGTAGGGGAGGGCGCTACTCCTTTCCCTGGATTGCTCCGCTTTACCCTTGATGCAAATCTTATATTGCTGAGTTTTAAGCAAGGAGGTATCAAGTACCATTTTTAAAGTCTTTGGTATGACGCGACCTGGGATTGAACCCAGGTCTTCCGAACCATTGGCGAACACTCTACCTACTAGGCCAATGAGCTGGTACATATATTAATAGATAGATCGAAAAAGCAGTAGGCTGAGTATAGCTGATCAATACACATAATCCAGGAAAGTCACATATATCCATGAATATAGACAATTTTATAAATATATCCGTGTGTACAATATAACCAGACTTGAAAGAAAACAAGCAGATACGTAATTGCACAAATGATTACAAGGCCACAGAAAATTGATGCACAAATAAAAAGATGGAATAGATTACGCGAGTAACCGATTGTGTTTGCTGATGGGGAATTAGTTTTTACAATAAGAAACAACTCGACAATGGGTGTGGTATTAACAAAACTTAGTCTGACACAAGTAAAATATGATAAATTAAAGCAAAGAGATTCCATTGCGTCTATCCTTGAAGTGAATTGACCTACATATTTTGAAAAGCAGAATTTGAATACTTAGCTTCTAACAGATGCTCAAGATTTTCCACTGCAATAAGAGGACAATAGTCAATACTCCGGACTAGCAAAACTGTAGCAAGATTGTACTGCACTAATTCAATTCCAAAAATCCGTTAAGAACTTGTGAAATAGCTTGTATATTGCTGGATTCAAGCTTTTTACTTTCTAAGTACACCCTAGAACTGTTCACTTCTCTTTATACATATAGACGCATATCTATCTATCTATCTATCTATCTATCTGAACACATATATCATTATTAGTGAGATTATTTTTTTGGTTTAGTTTTGGTTTCTTTATTCAATGGCATTCTTCGAGTGCTATTAAATATCAAAACCATCTTTGAAGATGAACAATAGTGGTGCTATTTAACATGCTGGTTGAGATATAAGGATGTTCATGCCTTTCCCAAGAGTATTAGTCCGAAAGTGAATAAATAGCATGCCATGGGGACTTCCCCTTTATTTTTTAGGTTCTTACTTTTAATCTAGTGATATATATACATATATATATAATCAAACTTATGGTACACGAAAATTTATATAGACAGAGAAGTTAGGGAATCATATGTATAAGTGAGACAAATTGTTGTTTTTTTGTCAATCAAAGAAAGCGAGCGCCCATTCGTCCGGCTCTATTCATGCAATACCACCGGAGAAACGATTAAAAACGGTTATTTAATTTGAAATATGAGAAAATATGTAACAAAAAAATTTAATAAACTATGTCACACCAGTATTTACTAAGTCTCCCAATATGTATAAATTATGATTGGTTCTCTGTCGACATAGAGAGGGGCGATCTAAAGAAATATAGATCTCCTCTAAGATGTTCGAATGGATCTTATTCATGGCTCTATGTAGAGTAAAAAAAATCATCCCGGTGGTCGGTCTTGTAACTATTTGTTTTTAAAAGATGTACCCCAATAGTCGAGTCCATCGCCTGAGAGTGAGCAGATGTTAATCGGCCACTATTTAAAATGCTTCTGGGTACGTGCTGTCATATATATATATATATATATGTGTGTGTGTGTGTGTATGAGCGATTGTAAAGCTTAATATCAATCTCTGTGTCCATCTTAATAGAGTTCTTTGTTAGCTTTCTATCTCTGTATGCATCAGTTGAAATCTGTTTGCTTACACAAGGGCACAAGTAGCGTTATGTTTATTGACAAAGAAAATGAAGTTGATGATAAAAATTCAAATTCCATTTAGAACGCCATATATTCATCATGTTTTTTTCACCTCTCAGATCTGGATGATGGGTTAGCTCGGAAAAAAGGATAAGTGTGACTTCAAAACCTAATGGATATTGTTCGGAAACTGTTGCCCCCTCATACTCAATTCTTCGGTTTTCAGCTCATCCAAAAGCAATCGTTGGTCATACGCAAGCCTTTAAAAATATCTACAAATGAATAAGTAAAGTTGGCGACCGTAGTCGATGATGACCCGAAGGTTCATTTTTCGATGGCTACTACACCAAGGTATTGGGGAGGGCGCTATACATTTTCCTGGATTTCTCCACTTTATCCTTATATTGCTGAGTGTTAAGCAAGGTAGCATCAAGTAATATTTTTTGAGTCTTTGGTATGACTTGACCTGGGATTGAATGCTTCATGTTAATTTGTCAGTAAACATCCATGTTGATGGACTAACAACATTATCATTGTTATCAACTCTTTTAGAGCTCTTCTCGTCAGCGTTGGCTGATGGTTTTTCGTTGGAGTTTGAGTGACAGCAAGTTTCCCCAAGTCTCCCCAAGTCTCCAGGACCCTTCAAAGTATTCTGGCCGTCTTTCATAATGTTGTCGTTTGAATAGTCACCACTCGTCCGCTAACTTCCAAATCCTCCAGGTCCTTTAATAATCCTTCAGTCAATGTGCCAAAAGCACCAATCACAATTGGTACAATCGACACTTTCATGTTCCATAGTTTCTTATGTTTCCATAATTATCTAACAAGGTCGATGAACTTATCCTTCTTTTCACATCCTTTCAGTTTTATTCTGTGGTCAGGCGGGACAGCAAATTTGACAATTTTGCAAATTCTCTTTTTTTTTTGTTTTGTTTTTTGTTGTTGATTATAATAAGGTCTGGTCTTCTAGCCGAGATTAGTTGATCTGTGTGTATGTCAAAGTCCCATAGGAGTTTATGCGTGTCATTTTCCATGACAGGTGCTGGGTTGTGCATATACCATTTGTTATTATTACTATTATTATTATTATTATTATTCCTCGCAAGATTTTTTCGACCAGTGTCAGCTGATGGTCTTTCACTGAAGTCCGAATGATAGCAAGTCTCATCAAGTCATCAGGACTTTTCCCATTATTCTGATCGATCTTAGTAATGCCGCAGTTTGGATGGTCACCGCTCTTTCTCCGATTTCTATTTATTCTAGTCCCCTTTATCAAGCCTTTTGGGACCGTTCCAAGAGCGCCATTTACAACTGCTAACACCGTCACCTTCATTTTCTGCAATTTCTTAGTTCTCTGGCAAGGTCTAAATACTTATTTCTGTTTTTGTTTATTTCTTTTTATAGTTTTCACTCTATGGTCTCTCAGAACAGCAAAGTCTACTAAGGAATAGGTTCTGTTTTTGGTTTGTTTTTTCTGTTAATAATCACTACGTTTTCTCTTCTGGCTGGGATCAGGTGATATTTTTGTATTTCAAAATCCCAGAGAATTCTATGTGTCTCATTCTCCGGGAAATATTCTTGTTTGTGCATATACCATTTGGTATCATGGTCAAATTTCAGATACTTGGGGATCATCTTCACCCAGTTTCCAGTTTTGTACCCTTTTTGTGCTAGTTTGCTGTATTCACTTAATTATATGATTAATCGTTTCGCCCATGTCATCAGAAAACCTACTTTTGCTATTTTGTTGTGTCATCTATTTTTGCTTTAACATACTCAAACATTATTTTGTTGTTTGTGCTGCTATTAAAAGTGATTCGTTTTTTCTCTCGAAGTTTCCCTTTTTTAGCCATGTTCAAGTCTTTTCGAGTTAGATTTCGCTTGTTTGTTGTTTTTCTTTCCATTTCTGTTTCCTAATTGTTGTTCATTTGATCCATGGGTCTTTTGTTCTGTTTCAGCTCACTGTAATTAATCTTTCTTTGGTATTTTTTACGCATTCTTCGAGTCTTTGTCTTGATGTATCGACGCTATCTTCAATGCTGTCGGGTTCTCTTCCACCGTCTTTTCTTGACACATATCATCGGTATCATTTCTCATTTGTAAGGCCTCATGCATCGATATTAACTTTCTCCTCCTTTGGTCCATTTGTTGAAGTTCTTCCTTCAATCATTTCACGAGTGGTCCCGAATATCTTACAAGGGAGGCAGCTCAGGTGTTTATCTCTTTGACAAGATTCCTGTTGCAGGACTTGATTTTCAGAAGTTTTCTCGTTTATCTGGGTTACTTTTTTTTTCTTTCATCCTCCCTTGTTTGACGGGGCCTATTTCCAACATTCCCGAGTACTTGTAGGTTTTCTTTTCTCCAAGCCTTCTTATTCTTTCCTGATTTGGCAGTTCTGTCACTGTTGTTATTTGTCGTTTTTCGCTTCACATGGTCAATATGGCTCAATTTTCTATAGCAAAATTATTATTATTTTACTTATTTGAGAGTTCTTCACATCAGCGTTAGTTGATGGGTTTTCTACTGGAGTTTGAGCAACAGCAGGTCTTCTCAAGTCTCCTGGACGCTTCTGAGTGTTCTGGCCGATCTCAACACTGCTGTAGTTTGGATGGTCTCCACTCGACCTCTTATTTATCAAATTCTCCAGTCCCTGTACCAGTTTTTTGGTGAGCGTACCGAGCACGCCAATTACAATTAGCCTCAACATCACCTTCTTGTTCCATAGTTTTTTAGTTTTTAGCAAGATGTTTTTTACTTGCAAAGGCTGGAAACCTTTCACTTGAGTTTGATGGGTTTTTTTTTTGTTTTGTTTTTTTTGGCATATCAACCTTCGTGGGTTATTTAATACCAAAGCTATTCTTCTAGAAGAACAGTAGTGGTACTATTTAACCCATAGCTAGGAGGATAAGGGGGTTAATACCTTTCCTAAGGGTATTTGTCTGAAAGTGAACGTAATAGCACGACTGGAGAACGAACTCGCGTACTACGATTCCGCAGTCCATCGCGAGGACACCCCCACTTGAGTTTGTGTGAGAGCAAGTCTACTCAGATCTTTATGGTGCTTCTCAGTTTTCTAACTCATATTGAAAATCCTGTGGTCTGCTGTGGTCTGGATGGTCTCGAGTCTCACTTTTTTCAGGTTTTTTTCCCTAGTTTTTGAGTACCGTTACTAGTGCACCAACTACAACTGTTACCACTGTCTCCCTTATGTTCCACCGTTTTTATTCTTTTTTTTTTTTAGTTCCCAGACAAAGTCCAAGTACTTGTCTCTGTTTTCGCTTTTATATATTTTCGGTATGTGGTCTAGCGGTAAAGCAAACTCCACTAGATGACAACTTCTTTTAGCTCTCTTCATCTGTTCCAGATTTGTGAGTCGTTTTAATCACCCCATCAACGCCAAAAGAAAAGTAGAGCAAATGTTTATGCATTAAATTCTGGTTTGTGTATATGTTACATATTAACCTTCGTCACGGCAGGTAGAGGACTTCAAAAACTGGTTATGCTGCTGTGTTTTAAGGTAAACAAGGGACAACGAAAAGGCCACGTGATTTGCGCGGGAAGGACTGTGTAAGTGAGGTGCCGGCTGGAAGATTGTGTAGGAAGCAAAATATTTATTATGACGGAAATTTTCAAACCCAGAGGTCAGTTGGAGACGGTAGTGAGCAGAGTAGATAAGTCACACCTGTATCAGTGTCCCGTGAAAGAAGCACAAAAAATCAAGGCTTTCTGGATATCTCAATGTGATGTGAATCGTAGCAGTTTTCTCTCTTTCTGATTTACGCAATTTTCACCTTTCGTAATAAAAAAGAGAGTTTATTGTCAATTTTAATCTCTTGCACAATTTCCGGTAAACCCCCGTTTCCACTCAGTCAGGTCGAATTTTGGACTATTTTCGTCAGTTTGTTGCATTCGCTGCATTTCATGATCAACCGTCTTAATTACACTCGCTATTCCTGTGCGTATAATCAATTTTCGACCTAATATAGTGGATCCCTATGATATTATTCTGTGCTGCTATTGACGCTGGTTCGGTTTCTCTCTTGCGGTTTTCTTTTTTGACAATGTCTAGGTTTCCTTAAATGTAAACTCAACAGTTTATGGCTTGAAATAATCTAACAGTTGTTTTTCTTTCCTTTTCTGTTTTGTAGCTTTTCTGTTTTTAATTATTATTATTTACTCCTTGAGAGTTTTTCACATCAGCGATAGTTGATGGTTTTTAACTGGAGTTTAAATGACTGCAAGTCTTTTCAAGTCACTAGGACTCTTCTCAGTATTCTGGCCGTTCTCAATAATGTAGTAGTTTGGATGGTCTTCCATCGTCCTCCTATTTCCAAGTCATCCAGACCCTTTAATAATCCTTTGGTGACAGTACCAAAGGCATCAATCGAGATTGATATAATTGTCAATTTCATGTTCCACAGTTTTTTCAATTCACTAGCAAGGTCCAGGTGCTTATACTTCTTTTCACTTTCATTCAATTTTATTCTGTGGTTAGCCGGGACAGCAATGTCCATAATTTTGCAAGGTCTCTTTTTTTCTTGTTGATTATTAAAAGTTCTGGTCGCCTGGATGAGATTAAGTGATCTGTGTGTATGTCAAAATCCCAATATTATTATTAATATTAAATTATGGTTGACGATTCACGTTTTCATACTGTCTCTTTATTGTTTGCTTTACATGAACGTAAATAATGAGAATATGATTGTTTTATATATATATATATATATATATATATATATATATATATAAGATATATATATATATGTATATATATATATATATATATATATATGTGTGTGTGTGTGTGTGTGTGTGTGTGTGTGTGTGTGTGTGTGTGTGTGTGAGCATGTGTAGGTGTACGTGTGTTTAAGAATTTATAGTTTATCAACATAATATTTTTTTCTAATCAAAGTAATATTTTGCGAGATAGGGATGCAGACCAATATGAAAGTTTTGTTTTTTGTGTGCTTTTTACTTCAGGCCATGTGATATATATGCGCAAAATCTTTATCTATCTATCTATCTATCTATCTATCTATCTATCTATCTATCTATCTTTGTCTTAGATTCTTCCTCGGCACTCCAACAAATATTATTGAACACACACTTGATGTAAAATTAAGCATAAATGTCAATTTTCTATCCTTATACGAGATTGAATGTAAACCTGAGCAAATCCTAAATATCACGAGTCTATACCAGTCTAAAATAAGCCTAAACTGATAGGTATTTTTCCTGACGGGTATTACCTCTGACATGTTCGCGTATCTAAACCTGACAAAAAGGAGTTATTGACTTGCATACAATAATGTATCAAAGAGAACCAAATGTGTTTACTCGTTAAACGCTAATTACCCGATATACTGTTATTGTTTTGAGCATTTATTCAAGCAGGAAGACCATTGCTTTTGTGTAGAGCAAATCACTTTTTTGTGGAGACCCTGCGACGCCCATATTGCCTAATTGATTAGCGTAAAGGTTATCGTCATTAGAAATAAAATCGGCGCCCAGAGATCAAATCCTGGACATTTATTGGCGCTTCAGCGTTTTCTAGTTAACCACCCACCAGCCTAAAAAAAAAAAACTGGGTAAACTGGATGGTTTAGCCTAGGTTAGGATACAAGTTTAGGAGAAGGAAACTCTGAATTCAAACAGAGTTTTGTAAGCCGAAAAAATTACCTTATGTGATATCCTGTTCATGGTATAGTGTTTAGGTAAATATGTTACATTATTGCTTATATGATGTAAAAAAAACGGATTATATTCTATCAGTACACCCATTCAAGCTTTTTTCTCCACTTTACCCGTTTTAAAAAGCGCTAATATACTTATGAAAAATATAAATCCAACTATTCTTCCAGGAATCGGCAAATAGTAGAAAAGACGGGACTATTTAATCTTGGTATCGAGACCAGTTTAGGAGGAGGAAAACTGAATTCAAACCTGTTAAATTCAACTAAAAGAATGACTTTGTGTCTCATCCTGTCTGTGTGCAGGCGTTTGTAAATATATAATCAGGGTGAGATAGAAGTAGGCACCTTTAAAACTGTGAGCCTATTCTAACTAACGTCTCTTACTCCTTGCTTCTGTTTGGGCCCGAGTAGATATGAACAGATGGAGATAGAGAGACAAATATATCTGTATCACAAGACATTTGTGTCCTTATATTTGAAAGTGAAATTAACTTCTTTAAAAAGTTCTCTTTTCAAAATCTTCATGAAAGGTTAATTCTATGAGTAACTTTTCTAAAGAGATATGAATAATATTGTATTCGTCTTGAAACTTTTCAATTAGAAATATGTTGGCTTTCTGCCGGTGATTTACTACTTTGGAAACTGCAGTTCAAAGATAGTACGCTTGGTTCAAAAAACCTATTTGATCCAGGAATCGCATTTGGAAAAATCGAGTATTAAAAAAAAAGAAACCCTCACCCAACCCGACCAAAAACACATTACAACTTTGAAAAACGAACCCTCCTCCCACCGACAGTTTAAAAGCTATGCATGCGCTTCCCTATTAAAAGGTAATTCAGTTTTTATTTTCAAGTTATTTCTTGGATTGATTGCATTTCTTCAATGATTTGAGTAATAGATTGTAAAAATATTCATCTCTTAAAAATAATATTTTACTCGTCAAAGAACCGACACAAACACATCAAAAAAGCAAAAAAACACATTATAAATTCTCCTTCAGCACTGAAATGTATTAAAAACGAAACCAAAAAATAAAATAAAAAATAAAAAAAAACATAATACTTCCACCTGTCTGGTTTGGTTTGTTCTTATTGCATATCAACCGTTGTAGGTGCCAAATCAATTTTTATACATATAAACAGTTCTATTTCAAACAATTCAGT
>CAUZXS010005235.1:25000-35000 GCA_963585895.1 Sepioteuthis lessoniana | reverse complement strand
AGGGAATAACCAAAAGTCTCAGGGAGCAAGGTCTGGACTATAGGGAGGGTGAGCAACTGTCTTGATGCCCATCTTGGTTAAATAGTTTGTGACAAGGATGGAGTTGTGGACTGGTGCATTGTCCTGGTGGAAACGCCACTGACCCGATTTGAAGAGTGCTGGTCTCTATCGATGGAATATCTTCCTGAACTCCCGTAAAATCTCAACATAGTAACCCTAAACCGAACCCTTTGGCCAATCAACTCTGGTGTATTGACTTCCTTACTCCTCCAACACCTCTCATCATCCATCACAGACCCCCTTCCTTCCTTGAATCTCTTATGCCACTCAAAAACTGATGCTCGGTTCATGCAAGATGTTCCAAAAGCAGTCTGAAGAATTCCATACGTTTCTGTGGCTTTCTTTCCAAGTTTAAAACACAATTTATAGCATATCGTTCTTTTAAAATGTCCTCACCTCCAGATTGCATTTTTGAAATTCACCAGCTATGACAATCGGGCTTTTGTAGGGTGTATTCGAATTGCTGCTGTAGCTGTTGATTTGAACCTGAAATCATGAAAATTGGTCAGCCATCTCATAAGATGTATAATAATAACATACTGAATATTCAAGAGTCTATGACAATTCTAAATGCCTCTACAAAAAACAGTCTGGAAACTTATTGAATGGCCCACGTAACTATTTCAACAATTAAGTAAAACTTTTCATTTGAATCGATTCGTGAATTTTTTTAACTGAAAAAAAAGACATTTTAAATTTCAAGCTTCTTTTTAATGTTATATTTTTCTCGGGTTAAAAAGAAAAAAAATACATGAATACTTTTTATCACTTTAACTTAACAGGCAATTACGAACTGAATTAAAATTTTGGCCATATCTAAAGAAAAGTATTTAAAAAATTATAATACTATTTCAGACCACTCACGAATTTAGGGTTATATTTTTATGAAAAATATTTTAAATGTGAAAAAAAAGATATCCTCTAAAATAAATGAATATTATTCTTAGATTTTTTTTCTCTTTAAATTTTTTCGAGGGTCAAAAAATACTTCTGTACATGTGCTGAAATGGTATTGGAGAAAACAAATATATATGATGTCAGTTGTTTAAAAATCTAACTCGTATATTGTTCCATATTTTTACATATTATTTGAAATGTCAAATAAAAAAAGGAATAAAACAGAAAAAATCTATTCCCTGATTGAAAGAATAATTTTCATTTGAATTAATAGGCGAAATCTTTAAACTACAAGTAAGGAGATGTTCTAATTATTCCTATCTCAATCATTAGTGTTCATGAAATCATTTTAATCCTTTCATCAATTTTGCTTGTATTTATCAATTTTAATTCTAGTATGTTATCATTCTTCTTTGTAAGGTACCAAAACTCCTGCCGTTAATGGTAAGAGTTCTTTAACCATATTAAAATATTTATACCAATTTAATAAATATTAACTTTGACTACCTACTCAAATTTTCGACTATAGTCTAAAATTATTTCTTTGCCTACATATAGCAATTAAATCACATCTCTCTATATATATATTAAATTATATCTCTATATGTATATATTAAATCACCTCTTTCTCTCTTATTATATATATATATATTATATGTGTGTGCTTTTGGAAATCTTGTTACGAATAGAGCTAACTCTGCTTTGAATTTATTTATTCTTTGATTAATTTTTAACGGCTTGCCAATCTGTAAAGGGCTATTTCATGTCTCGTGATTCTGAAATTTGGATATTGTACTTTAAAAATTACATATTTTTGTGGAATTTCTTAATACAAATAATTTGCTAACATATTTATGTGGCTCATAGATTGGACCCTAAGAGGTACTACCACCCTGAACCAGTGTGAAGCAGCAAGAGAGAGAGAGAGAGAGAGAGAGAGAGAGAGAGAGAGAGTGAGAGAGAGAGAAGCGGAAATAATGGATGGTGGAACAATAGAAAACAAGAGCGAGAAAATGAATAGTGGAGAGAGACAGAGAGAGAGAGTGGAGAAGAGAAAGAAAGAGTGTACAGATGAAGGAGTGGGAGGGATATAAGAGAGAGGCAGAGATAGAGAAAGAGGAGAGAGGGAGAGAGGTGTATGTGGGTGTGTGGGAGAAGAGGAGGAGGATATAACAAAGAAATAATACTTCTAATAAATGCCAGCAATATATCCTCCAAAATGAAAAAGAAAAAAATCGCAAATCGTGTCTTTTGGCGAAGTGTTTGTTTGTTAGAGTCATATCCTTTCAAAATATATTGTAACAAACCAACCTGAAGCTAATTATTAAGTCATTTGTATTTCTGTTTAAAATTGAAGCTTGGAATTTACTTCCTCTCTTCGGTGGAACAGTGTTTATACTTTTTCTACAGCAAGGATCATGGTAGATTTTGCGTCTTATTGAGCAACCACCCTCACACAAATGGGCATAAAAAAGATATACGAATACAAATACGTTTGCTGTTAAACAATATATATACATATAATAAATAAATAAATAAATATTAGATATATATATTTAATTCATAGAATCAACCCACAAAAGGATTTAGTGACAACCAACACTTTTATAATATAAGACACACACACACACACACACACACACACACACACACACACACACACACATATATATATATATGTGTGTGTGTGTGTGTATATGTGCAAAGAACGATGAGTACCTCGACCTTGCTAGAGAATTGAAAAGGCTGCGGAACATGAAAGTGACGATTGTACCAATTGTGTTTGGTGCTTCTGGCACATTAACTGAAGGATTATTAAAAGACCTGGACGTTTTGGAAGTTGGCGGACGGATAGAGACTATCCAAATGACAGCATTGCTGAGAACGGCCAGAATCCTGAAACGAGTTCTGGAGACTTGAGGTGACTTGCTGTCATTCAAACTCCTGTGAAAAACCATCAGCTAACACTGATATGAAAAACTCTAAAAGGAGTAAATAATGATAATAATAATAATAATAATAATAATATATAAATGATGATGAATCTTCAGTACACGCAGATATTACAGGCCTTTATCGTTGTAGGAAATAGATGCAGAGTTCTAAATTCAAATCCTGAACATATCTATTAGCTTTTCACATCGTTAGTGGGAAAGGCATGAATCTATCTTCTAGCAACAGGTAAATAGTTGGACAGACTTGGCTCTTTAGTCTTTATAAGAAAGTCAACCTAACCGAAGGAAAACTTTAGCTTAAACTTTGACCTTGTGTCACATCCTGCCCGTTAGGGTGGCCTTAGATAAATCCATGCACATATATATACTTACATGGACATATATACATGCATACATACGTGTGCGTGTATATATATATATATATATATATACTAGCTGAGGTATATGTCTTCTACCAGTGGCAAAAATATGGATTAGGTGAAAGTTCCCATAACATTGGTGCTGAGGGACATGACTTCGACATTGAACTGAGCAAGTGCGAATTCCAGTCGCACTTTTATGTTCACTTTTGGATTAGTACCTTAGGTGAAAGTATAATCTTTTTCTTTTCAACTATGCGTTAAACAGTTATACTACTGTCCTCATAAAAGGATGGCCTATGAATTAAATAACCTATGAAGGCTGATATGCCATTAAACTTAGAAACAAAGCCAATCTAAAACAGGGATCTGTTTTGTTATCCTGATATTAAGTTGTTAATTGGCAAAAAGACAGACATTACCAGACAAAGAGACAAATGTAAAAAGCCCTTTAAATAATTTTTTTGAAGAAGCAAAATGAAAACAAGTCCCAAAACTTCCTCTAAATATTAAGAAAATAAACAAAAAATAACAAAACAGAACGAAACAAAACAAAAACAATATCTGTTTTATCATGAATGTTATCAATTATTAAAAAACAAAACATCGAACGTCTAGGAAAAGTAATTGTTACTATAAATGAAAAGAAATGGACCAATTATTTTATTACCTGAATTTGATATTTTTCTGTGAATTTTTTCATTGTTGATGATTTTTTACTTTTATAATTTAAGTGACTAGAGTTATCGATTGAAAGCTTCTTTTACAAAACTCCCTATATATACATATATATATATATATATATATATATATATATATATATATATATATATATATATATGTGTGTGTGTGTGTGTGTGTGTGTGCGTACTTTTTGTCTGCGTTGCGTACTAATATCAAAATAAATAAGGAATCGTTCCTTTTCAAATTTTGCTGTATTGAATCTCTGTAACAAAAAATATGAATACGAAAAAGTGCAAAACTTTTTTTCAGTATATTTAAGTGATTATTATTTTTGGCAAAAGAAATATTGTAAATTTACTTTACCTATTCCATTTTTTTAATAGTTTTTAGTTTTCTTGGAGTGGAATTGGTCGGTTGACTGGTATTAATGCCATTTTAACCCGTTTACATTGATATTGAAACGCAGTTTCTTCCAGGCAGCGGTTGTATCGATACTGATATATGGATGCACTACATGGACGCTAACTAAACGGCTGGAGAAGAAGCTAGACGGCAACTACACAAGAATGTTGAGAATAATATTGAACAAGTCCTGGCGACAACATTCCACGAGACACCAACTATACGGCCACTTGCCTCCCATCACGAAAACTATACAAGTTAGACGAACCAGACACGAAGGACACTGCTGGAGAAGCAAGGACGAGCTCATAAGGGATGTACTCCTATGGACCCCCTCATCTGGCCAAGCAAAAGCAGGACGACCAGCTCGAACTTACATACTGCAGCTATGTGAGGACACAGGATGTAACCACTGAAGACCTGCCGGAGGCGACGAATGATAGGGAGAAGTGGCGAGAGAGGTTCAGGGATATCCGTGCTGGCGGCACGACATGATGATGATGATGATGATGACATTGATATTATAGGCACGGGAGATTTGTTGGTGTTTTTTTAGTTTTTGGTTTCGTTGATTGAGGGTTTTTGGGTTTAAATATCTGACTACATTATTTTCTTTCTCTTTGTCCTCATTTAATTTGTTTGTCTCTTCTTGGACTGTAGAAAAATGCAAAGGAATTACTGAAGGAAGAAAGAAAAGAGACAAAGACATGAGTCACCTTTTCAATTTCAGCTTTATTCTTGGGTTTTACACGCCCATTCTGTTGCGGAAAATGTCTTCCGGGTCTATTAAAAATAGCCGCGTCTCCCAAATAAGGCGTTCAAATGTACTAGTCGTTTTCAGTAGTTGATAAATCCAAAGTCAGTGTAGTCGTGCCCGGTCGGTGTTTTTTTTATTATAATGTTTGTTTAGACGTTGCTATCAACAGACATGACGAGGTTTTCGGCTACAAAAACTAATCAGCTCATGTATTCACTGCAAGCGGCCGCGTGAAAGAGGATCGTTCAGTGCTACGATGTTTGCTGAAGTTAGGTCAACTTTCTCTTTTGCGCAGGGACGGTCCTTTTTTCCGAGCAAGCGCTACCCACGTTTCCTGTCAGGGAATGATAGGAACTTCTAAATTTTTAAATTTATTTTCTTTTATTTATTTTCATTTTCATTTTTCTAACCCCTGCAATATTACGCCTAATGGTGAGGGAATCGCGATCGTTCACATTCATACTAACATTTTTCTCTAGTTGTTTCTTAATACTTTAATTTTTTTTGCACACTGTCCTTTTAGATTCAAATAATTTTCAATCTGATCTATTTTGTATTACTGTTCCAGGTTAGAGTTGACCTGCGAGTAATTACAATTAAGGGATACTCCACATTTCCAAGAGCTGAAAAAATGGAACCCCCCAGTAAGATTCAGTTCTGTGTCATACCCAGGACGCCCATTTTTGGGGGGTTTGACTTGCCGCCTAGCAGTGGGTACAGTCTAAAGTCCCACTATTGGGTAAATAATTATGCCTGAAATCAGATTTGATTGTATAATGTCACATATCCTGAGAAATATATTAGATTAGATCTGATGGTGAGGCTCCAATCCTGGTGTCTGGGGGAATTTGGAGTAACCTGTCAATATTACTATTCATAGATCCACTCTGACCTGGATTGGTAGCATTTGTTAGGGTCCCATTTATCGGTCAAATAGAACTGTTCAATTATTTTCGAAGGATTATTATTTTACACTTTTAAGAGTTTTTTTTTTTCATTCCATCGTTAGCTGATGGCTTTCCACTTGAGTCTAAGTAAAGGAACGTCTTCTCATGTGTCCAGGACTCTTCTTAGTATTCTTGCTGTTTATTAACATTATAAGGAGTAGTATTAGTAGCAGTATTGAATCCGTACGTGCAAATTATTTTTATTTGATTGGAAGACTTGATAAATAGAATTACCAATATTAAATAGCAATATTTGAATTCATGAAAAAGTGTAAAACGAATGATCCCGAACAACTCGTTTAAGAATCACGTTACTAATTAATCACAAACAAATTATATATATATATATATATATATATATATATATATATATATATATATATATATATATTCTGTCCAGTTAAACCGGAGTTAGGAGTAATTCCATCAGGACAAGAAAACCATTCAAAAGTGAACATTTAAATTTTCCTGGTAAAGAGCTCAATGTAACTGACATTACACAGCAATAATTTCTTTAAGAAAAAACCAAAACTAGTCATATTAGGATTATAAATTTATTTTCATCCTGTTTGTGTTTTTGATAAAAACAAAAAACACGAAAAAAATTAATATATATATATATATATATATACGCATACACACAGCAGCTCTATGAGGATACGGGATGTCGTCCTGAAGACCTGCCAGAGGCGATGAACGATAGGTAGAAGTGGCGAGAGAGGGTCAGGGATATCCGTGCTAGTGGCACGACATGATGATATATATATATATATATATATATATATATATATATAGAGAGAGAGAGAGAGAGAGAGAGAGACCGATGAGTGTAATGATAACTGTCGTAGGAAATGAACACAGCGACGTGAGTTCAAATCTTGGATGAGGTCTGTTTACATAAGGAATTCTCCCTCCATCTGTAGATAATTAGTACCGCTGATTGGATCTTTAACCTTGGTAAGGAAACCGATATCGGTGAAGGAAAACTCTGAATTCAAACCTGACAAATTCAGCTTAAAAATAGATTTAGAGTCGCATCCAATTCGTGCAGAGGTTTTGGTATATATATATATATATATATATATATATATATATATATATATATAATCAAGATTTGGTCTAAAAAATCTGCAAGGGTTTATATGCCATAAAACAACGACCAACTACTAATATAATAAGAACTTATTGCCGTCTTCTATTTAGAAGGCAAATGATTTCTTTTTAATTGAAGGGCTTTACTGATAGTTAAAACTGTAGTAACAATTTGTACGTGTGATTATAATTGATCTGTTCGGGGAGACGCCGTACTGTAATTGACAACGTGATGGACTGCGAAATCGTTATATTTGAGTTTGATATCCAATTGCCCTATTACTTTAGGACTGATACGCTAAGAAACCAATTTATTCCCTAGCTATGGATACAATCGCATCACTGCTTTTTTTCTTTGGTATTTTATATTCCATGGCGTTTGATATAGCATAAAAAACAAAGGATCTAAAGCAAGTAATTTATTATCTATATATGTATGTAATTGTAAGATCAGGCTTGTACGTATTACATTCATCTTCTGATATTAACCAGCCCATCCTTTAAGTCTCAACAAGGGTTTTTTGGTCTCTCGACCAAATTCAAAGAATATCTTTTTGCTTGTAAATTCAAAGCATTAGAAGAAACGGGAGAATTAAGAAGCACTCGTTTCAGTGAGAAGTCTGTGGGTGCTCATTAAAAAGTGCTTTGGCGGTGCCAAGACGTAATCATTTACCATTTAAAAGAGTCAATCAAGCTGAAAGCTGCAACGCTCGGACGGGACACCTGTCTGCTGTTCTTATTTTTGGAAGATTCCTCAGTCTTTTTTTTTTTAATTTTAAATTTTTATTTTTTCTGTTTGATTAATGAAATTTTTCAGTTACACCATAATTCTTCTTCTTCTTCTTCTTCTTCTTCTTCTTCTTCTTCTTCTTCTTCTTCTTCTTCTTCTTCTTCTATAAGGTTCACATTCACAAGGATAAAACTAGGGGTAATGATCATAATGGTTGTCGTTAAGTAAGTAAAGTAAAGTTGGCGACCATAGTCGAGGGTAACCCGAAGGTTCCCTTTTCGATAGCTAAAACACCAAGGTGTAGGGGAGGGCGCTACTCCTTATTTGCTTAATTTGGCAGATATACCCATGTATGGGGTTCCTTGTGAGGATCTAACTCACTTGCAGTTGTTAGATTAGTTCTTCAAATATTCCATGCAATGCACTTGGAATTGACCATAGTATATGATATAAGTGTTTGGGGTTGTGTATCTACGTTTAAAGAAGAATGTAAGTGACAGACACAGAAAAAGAGAGGTGGGGCACACGGAAAGGAATTAAAAAAGGAGAAAAAAGAAAGAGTAATTTAGAGGGTAAAGGAAAGTATAGGGTAGGAGAAAAACAGAGACAGAGAAGGAGAGAAAGGTAGAGAAAAACCGACAGACAGAAACACTGAGCGGGAGAGAGAGCAATAGAGAGACAGGACCGACAGACAGACAGACAGAGAGTTTGTGAAGAGACGAAAAGTGAGGAAAATCTATGTGTATATGTCAACCTACAACTCTGCGTGAGCAAGATGCTATACAAGATCAATTTTTAAGAGGAATTTATCAGGTTTGAATTCCGAATTTTCATTTTCCTGGACCAGGTGATATACCAAGGATGAAGTGTCCAGTCTGTCCTACCCATTGCTGGTAGAGAGAGAGAGTAAATAAATAAAAAATATAACTGAAGGTGAGAAAGGACGAAAGAAATTTCGGCCGCTGCTCGCATAATGCAAAGATCTTCGAAAGAATTGAGCACTCTGGTAGCCGATAGGGTATAAAAATGTAAAACAAACGGATGCTGCTGCTGCTTCTGTTGCTACAATAATACCTTAAAAATTCCCTTTGCCAACGTGGTACTCTTGTTGGCCGAGCGGTCTGAGACTTAGTCTAACGTAAATTTGGATGGGTTTCGATCCCAGCTTATAGAGTCCTATGTGTCTAGCCACACTGGAGAGTTCCTATAGAACGAAACAGTTTGTCTGTGGATGACAATATATATATATATATATATATATATATATATATATATATATATATATATATTACAGATCAAATCTTTATTCATTCCCCTCGACATGCAATAATGATGTTTTGTTCCTTACCTATAGTCACCTTCACTTACAGAAATAAAATAAGATACACCGACGAATTTACATCCGGTTAAAACAACGCGCCGCGTTCGTACGTTCACATACACCCACACATACACGCAATTATACGCAACTATAACCCAGACAAGCATACGTACACTCCCACACTCACACACTTACAGTCACACGTAAAGATTCCGACAAAATCCCAACGGTTTTTTACTGTATTTCTTCAATTTTCGATTCATTTCATTTTCTTAACAGCCAGATGATTGTTGTTTTGCAAAAAACTCCACGAAACCCAGTGGTCGCAGTCTAAATTCCATGAATTAATATATATATATATATATATATATATATATATATATATATATATATATGTGTGTGTATATATATATATATATATATATATATGAATCAAATATATATATATATATATATACATTCAGTATGTGAGTATGTGCTTATGTGTTTGCGCGTGTGTAAGAGAAGAAGAAGAAGAAGAGAGAGAGAGTGAGAGAGAGAGAGAGAGAGAGAGAGAGAGTGGGAGAGTGAGAGAGATTAATAGGAAGTGTTAGTGTAGGTTTCTAACCATTTCTATTATTGGTTTCCATTCTGGTAAAAGACATGATTATATGTGTGATGTATGGAATTTCTACACGCCTTCTCTATTCACGCATGTCTCTTACTCAGTCTGCATATCCTTATGTTTTCAATAAGTCTATAATTATGATCTTTCCTCTACTTACGTCACCCCTTATCTAGTTGTAGTCATCGCGAA